>JAHZND010003760.1:0-28868 GCA_027744115.1 Acrocyrtus sp. NNG-2020 | reverse complement strand
GGAAAACAAATGTTTTTGTTGGCTTCATCGAGTGCACTCTCAAGCGAAATGCGTTATCGCATCGTGAGTGGAAGCCATTAGCTACATTTTCGCGTAATGCGGATGACTTAATGCATTGCACCTCTTGCAAGAAGAGAGGCTTCGGGAAGAGATAAAAATTAATGGATCATTATGCCGTGGTGCATGTAACAACGGAGGATTATTGGATACATACTTCGATTTCCTGTTGTGAGTGCTTAAATATCCGGATGAAATTGGAAGGAAGGGAAAAAAATGTACGAAATTGGCTAAATGTAACATGAAGTATTAACAAAAAAAATATTAGAGTGACTCCTCCATAGTGCAATAATGCGTTTCTGGTATTTTAGCGACAAAAATGTACTTTCAACTGATACAATAAAAAAGCGCGTTTATAATTGTAGCATTATTCATATGAGGAGAATGGAATTTTTGCTGTGAACTTACCGAGTGGAGTGTAGGCAACAACGGAGGCGAACAATGAGCCAAGAAGCAGAGCAGCAAGGAGGACTGGTGCCATTGGGGAGCCGAATTTTGACCAAAGAGCTAACCACAATGCACCTCCCAGGGCACCGACCGTTGTTGAGCTAGTCCCGGCCACTGTGTAAAACCACAAAAAGTCCCTAATGAGATCTGACAGACCCTTCTAATGTTCATCAAGCATGACTAAATTCCTCTCTCACGTCCTCTCGCTCATCCTCCAAAATCCGAGAGGTTTGTAGGAAAAGGTACTAAGGTAAAAAAAGAGAGAAACGAGAACTTGAGCTGAGACTATGTACCGAAATGCATTAGAGACGATGTGCTTGTCACAACGCTAAATTGTACACCGTAAATTCTCAAATACTGGCTCAATATAGTTTATACGAGTACTTAAGCACTAATAAAATTTGTTGCTCCAAGCCATCTCGACGTCGTTTAATTTTCTGGGAGGTTAAAATCGAGAATTTCAAAAATTTCAAAATTTCAAAAATTAACGACTTGTTGTAAATTTTTAGAAAAGGAACAGAAATTTTACCAATCAGCACAATATCAGGGTAGACACAATATTAGAGAAACTACGTGAAGTACTTCATCTCATTCCTTTTTTGTTAGCTTTTGCCAAGTTACCCGCTCAAGAGATTCATTCTTTAAAAAAATTTAATGTAATATAAAAGCTGCAAGTCTCTCGTCTCTTCTCTCTCCTTCCACAGCTTCCCTAACTTTTGTGCTTGCTCATCTGAGCAAAGTGACAAGCTAGTAGAAAATGCATGTCTACAGATTTTGAAAGTACAAGATCTCACGTTATTCCTCACCCACCAGCCACACCACCACCACCCTCTCTCTCTCCATCTCTTTCTCATTTATTCTGTGACCAAACACAGAGGTACTTAAAATTCATTTTGTGAGCTTCTTCCTTCTCTCTTGACCAAAAGCTTTATATGCAGATATAAAATCCGACAAGAAATTTACGTGAAGGCTGAATGATTTAAGACAATGTTTTGCCAGTAACATAAAATTAAAATAGGGAATGGACTGAGTCTCTCCTCATGTTGGTCTCTCCTAAAATAGAATCTGCTAATCTGATCATAATGGACTCATATTTTATTGCTTGTGTGTGTAGACTTGTAAAGAGAGAGAGAGAGAGAGAGAGAGAGAGAGAGGGAGAAAGTGAGCGAAGGACAAAGGCTCAGGAAGAATGATTGCATTCTCAACTCACCACAGACCATGGCTACACGGCATATTATTAATAATAATGGTAGCAGATATGAAATGGATACTAGTCCGGTGACTCCGAAACCAACTACCCACTGCCACCATCCATCACCGAATCACCGCACTACTACCTCCCTTTCCATTTCAGCTACGTTGTGGACTTGACTAAATCAAAAAAGGTACCTGTAGTTCCAACCGAGATCAGCCTTTCCAGTAAAATGTAGAAGAGAGCTGCACTCATGCAAAATCCCAGCAGGAACAGTTGGCATTTGTAAAACCGATGACCTAGGAAGATGAGAAAGAGACCGATGAAGAGGAGCACCGCATTTAACAGCTTTGCACCCACAGATGAAGCTGGAAAAAAATAAGCAGAAGTATAAAAAATATTATATGATCACCATACAAAATATTTTTGGATGACTGCATAATGCATCTGTTTCAGTTGTAAATGGGAAGTACACTGGTTTATACACAGAGGCGATATTATTAAATTGAGTGATTGTGATTCTAGGAGAGAGAGTGAGCGATTCACCACTGCTGAGTGGTTTTTTCTTAAATGGAAATAAAAAAAATGTGGCGAGAGTAGAGCAAAAAGAGAAAAAAATGAGAGAACAGAAACAGGGAGAGGTATATCATTGAGCGGAAAATTTTTGAAGCGTGAGTAATTCGAGCTGAATAGAGCAGCGAAAAATAAAATGGAAAGAGCGGAAGGATGAGCTGAAGGATGAGGAGAATATTTAGTTTTTTTTGGCAATGAATAACTGGCTCGCGTCATTAAAAAGATATGGATGGGGAATTAGAGATTCGTTCCGTATTTCTATTCAGGAGTGAGTGAAATCTTCTTTGCCATCTGCCTATTCATCATTGCACGCTTTTTATCTCTGTTTAAAGCGAGCTAAACATTGATTGCCAATTTACAGGATGTGCACAAAAAAATCACTAGCTCACTGCTAGGCACTCCCATTTCCCATTTCTTCTCAAGTTAAGGTCAACTCTGCTATGATTATTATGGTCATTGGGTAAAACTTACTGAACCAGTCACAAGACAACTCATCATCCGGTGTTGAGGGATAGCAACCGTAGGACAGCGTTGGTGTGTATGCAGCCGAGTCCGTGAGGGTACGCAAAATGACAGCAACGACCCTACCTGTTCCCGGGTAATTGGCAAATTTCACTTTTGACGGTGGACTCCCGCTGAACTCAACCTGAAAGCGAGAGAGATCAACCCATGTCAACAGCGCAATTCGAAGGACACGACAGGGTGTCCGTTTCAATTTTTAAATATAGACAACATCCACCATTATTTGAATACGACATCGATACGAAAATAAAAAAAATCCCCTTTAGTTCTGCTCACTGATATGTAAAGTGAGGGGGATGTGATTGAGACTTCATTATAACGAGTTTAATAACGCTCCGTTCTGTTGTCGTCATTCTCCCTGAGAGTCGACCACGCATTTCTGACAATAATATGGTCACACTGGCGGAATAAGCGATGAGCATACAGGAAAAAAATGCGAATGGGGATATTAAGCATGAATGACGTGCAGAGAGACGGCGTTTTAGTTGGCTACAAAACTAAAAAATATTCTCTCTCCTTTTGTATGAGGCATTTTGAAAAGATGAAAAAGTCTCAAGTGTTGCATAGCCAATAAGTCCGTTTTCAACGAAGAAATTGAGCTATTATTGACTTCTTTGAAATGAACCTGGCCTGGGAACGTATATAATTAGATGGCAATAGGTAAGGCATTATTGTGACTGAATGGGTGAGTGAGTGAGTGAGGAATAGTGTACTAGCTGAGGTGACACTGACACTCGTACTCTTTTCTCCCTTGAATAGTCGCGTCGCATTATTCAGGAGAGAGGGAGAAGGAAATAATGTTTCTTATTGTATTATAATGATCCCCTGCACACGACCATTTTGACAAGGAGATGCCGTCTCCATTTAAAAGTGACATAGGCATTACAAGGTCCGTTGACCGTGACGTAGGTGCAGGCACATTTTTCTCACTTGGGTTAACCCCAGTGAGAACTCTTCATAGAATACATTTTGCTGAGTTGGCTCTCGGGATCACGATCGTTGTATGAAAGTGAATGAGCACAAGTGATGAAAGTGATCAGGTAACCGAGAACCAATTCAGATAAAAATGATGAAGACGTTATAACACGTTGTCCAATTCACAATTTTTTAAATGTCAAATGTAGAAAATCAAAATGGTATTGAATTCAAGAAAGAGATTTCTCTCTTTATGGAAAAGCAATTTTTAAAGCATGACTGCAAATAAATGGGACTGGCATGAATAAACTTGAAAAATGAAATCTGATTCATCCCTTAAAAAGTCACAAAAATGCAAAAATATCAAATAGTAACACCTTTTAATATCAAATAAATTTACGTGGAGAATAGCATAATTTTCTCAAAATGTTTTTGAAGCCAGTTCGGAATAAAAGATCCTTTCGATTTTTATATCAAATGTGTCTTTTGTAAGTATGCGTACTTTTCTTGTCGGTGGGTGTAAAATGCTTGACTTAGCTAACTATAAGTAAGATGAGAAGAGTGCGATCCTAACAATGGCTCTAATGAAAAACCACTCTTTCAGCTTTACCTTTTTTCCGTTCCGCTCAATTGAGGAAATATTGGACATGAGACGAATGCTGTCAAAGGCAGTCCTGTTTGTTAAGTCCTTTTCTGCCAGGAACAGCTCGTAGACATCGTACTGGAGTGGGGCCCTGTCGCAAGTCGCCGGTTTGACATTAAGAGGCCATGACCCTAGTGGATAGTCCACTGTGAGGACACCCAAATCAAAGAACGTTGGCAGAAACGGGGCTGTCTTGATTGACAACTCCATATTACAGCCGCCAGGTATTGGAGCTACAAAAAAGGATAATGAAGTTAAGCACTTAAGTATACAATTTAGTAAATTGAATTTACAGATGACATCTAAAAGCTAATTATATTCATTAATTAGATATTTCATATTATTTTCTTACCATTAACATCATAAAACTGAGCTATAAGTAGTACAGGCACTGTCTCATTGGCGTGAATATTCCGGACAAATGCAGAACTCAGCGGTGGAGTGAGTACTACGCCAATATTAAAGCCAGTTGTAAACTGGCCTGGAGTCAGAGCCTGACTCGTAGATAAGGTCACATTATTGAGATAAGCGTGAGCCTGAACTAAGACGTATCCCGTGTTAGACAAACTCTCAGAGATAGTTACTTCTAAAATTTGATTTGGCAATAGCTCAGTCTCCTCATAGTTCGAAGACGGTGTAAGGTTCACTAGAAAATAAAATTACTTAATTAGACAAATTCTACACAGATAATAATTTTCCTACAGTCTCCATCTCTAAAAAACCCAACCATCCCAACATTTATTATTCAGCTTCACCAAACCCTGCGCACTAAAATAGGATAGCAGCGCAGCCTAGCTTCCTAGCGTACGATGATACCGGAGCTGGATCCAGAGCAAAAACCGTTCCTTTTCCTAAATCCATTTGGAAAGTAGCCACTACACTAATCTCACTCCGCCCCATAATCCTACAATAATAGCGGCTCTCTATCCCATTCAAAATATTTTCTTTTCCCAATTCACTGTTCATTTCTCTTTCCAAAATCAAAATATTTTCAGCTAAAAATATCTCTCACCTTGAGCTTGAGCTCCGTATCCAGAGAGGAAAAGGATAGCGAAAAGTGAGAGTAGTCTCCTGGACAGCCTCCTCCAGGAATCCCCTGTGCTGGTGGAGGGTAGCACCAGGGACGTTAGTTTAATTGTGACAGTCATGTCATTTTAAAGTTCACTAGTTCCCCACAAATAAAAATAAATGACTGGAGAGAGAAGAACAAATCACTTCGCAACACTTAATTAACTGGAATCATATTCCTCACAGCTCCCACATCCAGACGACCAAAAAATAGCAATTCTCCGTTTAACATCTCATATCTGCGAAGAACGAGAGCACAAAATCTAATTTTTTTGCTGAACTTGTAGAAATTTATTACTAGTATGTATGGGGCAGCAAGACAAGTGTTATCAAGATGCACCTGCTTTTTTATTATCCTTCCCTGTTTGAGTAGACACTGTGACTATGTAACTTTTGCTGGACGCTTCATTCCTTTGCTTTTGACGTTCTAAGCATGTGACTCTGGCCAATTATTCTGTTAGCGTAAGTAGCATAACTTGTGACTCATATTGTAATGGGAGATACTTACGGAGCGGAGCAGAGTTATATGAAATGCGATAAGTCGTAATATTATTGACTATGTCAAAAGATTCCATTTGGTCGCTGGATGAAGTCATATGAGTTGTTATTGATTATGGATAAAGTTCAGATTTCCTTTACCTCTTTAGTATGAAATTCGTGTGAGGTATGAATATATGCATTTACTTAATTTGTGTGGAACTGCAATATGAAATAATATGAATGTGATGAATTATGGATTTGACTAGCAATCTGTGCTAATATGGTTGTGGAATTCAATGCCAAATTTTGAAAGTTGGATTCAATGCTATGCTAAAGCAAATGCTGTTATGGAAGGGTAGGGAATTTTAGATTTATTTTGATTTTCGACAGTTTTTATTAACACTATAACAATTTAAATTTCGATTTGAAACTTTGCAGTATTTATTTTATTTATTTTGGATTTAGATAGCTTCAATTATTTATCGTAATCGATTAAAATACTTCCTTCTCTTATAATGACCGAGATGTGTTAAAAAAATTCTCCCATTCTGTCTTACATTTTGACTTAATTTGTTTTACATTTTCAAACTTCATATATTGCATTTTAAAATATTCTGTTTATTTAATTTATTTTACATATAATTCTCTGCTGGTATCAACTTAAGTTCTGGGACATAAATTTATAATGAAATGTTTACAATGGTTGCATTTACTGATTTACTTGTCGTACTATTCAACAAGTTTAATTTGCTATAGTAGTCAGCTATTCTAAATACCATCTTTAGAAGGATAACACTTGTTCTCCCTGTATTCCCAAATTTTGCAATAAGCCAATCTCACCTCTTTCTATTGACCTTCAAAATTGGCCAATGACTATGAAAAAGTTATGAAAATGTCTTTATTGCAAAGTCGAGAACATACAACTGTTACCATCCTAAATACAGTATGAAGATAATACCTGCTACATTACTACATTCTCATATTTTGCAAATTAACATTGCCCGTCCTCAAATCTCCTTGTCCAAAAAAGTTTTTGGAGCTTTTTTGTACTATTCAGTAAATTTAAGTTGTTTTATTAGTTTTTCCCCAATTGCTATACTAGTCAGCTTACCCCACCTATTCTAAATACCGTCTTTAGAAGAATAACAGATGTTCTCCATGTTTTTCTAAATTTTGCGATAAGCCAACCTCACCTCTTTCGATTGGCCTAGAAAATTGGGCAATGACTATGAAAAAGTTATGGGGAAGTCTTATTGCAAAATAAGGAAACACAGTGGATCGTCCAGCTGTTATCCTTCTAAATACGATATGAAGATACTACCTGCTGCATGACTACTACATTCTGATATTTTGCAAATTAACGTTGCCCGTCCTCAGATCTCCTTGTCCAGGGAAAGTTTTGAAGCTTGTTTAGCTGGAAGCTGGATTACGAATCCAAAAACATCTCATTTAGAATCTTAAAGACATCTCTCCTTACAGGCCGCCCACCTTAAAGGAATCTCCAAAGAATCTTAAATCTTGACGGCCTTTAGATTGAACTAGTCAACCGGTCCTTAATACAATATACCGCTTATAGACTTCTCGGTACTCCACTGAAACTGAAAATTTCAAATTTTAGAGTTCCGTACTTTCTTCAGCTTAAAACTTTAAATTGTAATTCTGTATTACCTTCATCATGGTCAAAAATTCTGTGAAAATATCCCAGAGGGAATATTTCCGCTCGGAAACTTTGAGCTAAAGTTCTTTGTATCTCCTTGGAAGTCGACATTGCGGCTGCAATGCCGACTTCTTTGGCTTCCAAACGTTAGCAGAAAAGTGTTGAATTACGTACCAGGCTACCTCCTTTTATACCCGCAAAAGTAGGCGTTTTTAAGATAAATGCAAGGAAGCTTTCAAGGATTTTCTTAATGTGCTATTAAAAATTTGCAATTATAAGCCATTGATTTGATTCGAATTGTATAAGAAGAATTGTATGAGCTAAATTAATGGTTTGGGGATTTTCCCTGACGAATATCCATTGTTCTTACACGGTTTATACAATCTATAAAAATAAAAACGTAATTAAGTACGTAATTCATGCATTACGATCAATTTATCATGTTATATTAGTGACGAAAATGCCACTACGTATGTAGGTACAGATGTAGGTACTTTGTAGTAGATGCATTGCAGATTTATCAGAATCTATACAATTTCCTGCTCAAAAATGCATAGCGGAACAATGTGCATCAAGCATATTAACAAAAGGGATGGAAAACTGGACCGGAAACTGCACTTTCAAAGATTTTATGGTTAGCTTGCCTGATAGCCATTTTTCCTGTTTGCCCTAAATAATATGCTTGACGTGGCATGGCTGCATCATATCAGGTAAGCCAATGTCACATTGATTAATGCAAACACGAGCAAATAAATCCAGTTGTGTACAGATAAGTACCTAGTTAGGTAGGCGAACACCGGCATTGCATCCAAAAAGCTTTTTCGTGAGGTATAATGCACAAAAAAGGTGAGCATTTCGTCGGCAATTCGCTTTGCTCTTTTTTTTTAAAAAAAAAGTGTTCCATGTCGACTGTTTTTGCTCAAGTATTCATGACTTCCGCTCTATATTTAAATGCAAAAAAATGCTTTGCCAGTTAGTTCAAGTGGCAAGCTCTCGTATACAGGAAAAGCACATCGTTTCATACTCGAATAAAATTCAACATTGCTTTTATCAGCAAAAAAGGTGAGCTTCGTAGTTTTGACGAGTGGAGTTTAAGTCTTCTACATACGCCCGTACTTGTCCCTTTGTCATTTAAAGTAGGAAAATTAATCATCAAATTTTATTTTCATGTTTTTATGATGTTACAACCTCGCAAGTCGCAACAGAGGCGATTTTACTGACTTTGTTCAAGCAGATAATGATTCCTCCAAAAATGCACACATACAAGTTAACATGCTGAACATACATCCCTATCCCTACTTCTTTGCCTATATGAATTGTAGGTATGCACACGTGCTGTAATATGCATCATTCCAAGTTTGCAGCATTGCCCAGTACATACGATTTGCTCGTTTTAGCAATTTCAGGTTTTTCAATGGGTAAATAATTAATTTGCAATTGCCCAAGTCCTGCAGCTGACATAACTCTTCTTGGGAATGGACAGTTTGGACAGAGAAATACATTCTCCACTATTATTTTTGCAAATACCATATTGGATTAAACATATATTTACAATGACTGCCAATAATGTCAAGGGTGAAGTAGAATTGTACATTCGACTAATATCGTCCATTGAAGTTGATTCTGTTTTTTTAATTTTTCAAGTTTTCATAGTCCGCACATGTAGCTATGCGGACATTACGCTATGTTTTTAAAAAACATTTTATAGTCAAATTATACATAATCAAATCACATAGCCTACATGAATGCCACAGCACTTTACTCCACCATCGCTCAACGAAAGAGTTTAAAAATGTTGTATTTATATGCAGAGCAATTTAGCACTACAAACAATTAAAAGACATAGACTAAAATTACAGCATTATCATATGAAATTAGTAGCCAATTTCATAAAAGGTGCACGTGCCTAACTAACAGACTGTCTCTGAATTAGTGTAGACCCATGCTTAATTGCATGCTCTTGGTACACTCTATAAAAATGTGTTGTACACAGCAACACGCCAATCAGGATCACCGTCTGAAAATTTAATAAAGTCCTCTTCTGATGTAATTGTTTGGCATAGCATAAATTAAGCATTAAGTCTAATGTAAAAAAAACAATGTATTTAAAATGCATCGCGAAAATATATTTTTTTACTGCAGACTAGCATTAATTCCTCGGAATTTTTACTTTTAATTACATATCGCATCACTCATAAGCCCCTAAAAAAGTTAAAAATGCAAGTAAACACTACTCAAGCATTTTTTTCTCAAAGTACATTTCCACACCCAAGCATTCATTCCACTCGCCAATTTATTTCTTTTTCTCTGGAAGAGGTCAAGGAGCTAAAAGAAACTTCAATAACAAAGATAAAGCTATTTTAAATGTGTCATTTCACCATTCTTCATACGATAATTGAAGCTTGCCATCATCATCATTATCATCATCACTGCAGCTTTTTTTACCATTCACTCCCAACAATTTTTTTTAATACTTGTCGAACGCTTCACAATTTTGTAGTGTGAGCTGCGCACATGTCTACGTAAAATCTCGGTAATCATTTAAGCAACCATTCAGCTTAAGTATGTCTCATATACACAGCCCAAGCCCAACTCATACTGCTGCTCTTTGTACTTCACACATAGCTCAACTACAAGTTTAATGTGTTTCTCCTGTAATTGACGTTCCTTCAGTTGAGTTTGAATACAATTTTTTTTTTTCAAAAATTTTTCCAACGCGTCACCACACACTTCATGTACAACTGAGCAAATTGACAAAACTCATAATTCGTTCATTGCATACTTGTAGCTTTTATACAGAGGCATTTCTGTTCACTCTCCTCAACGCATACATATATGACAATCTATTTCTGTAATGTAATTTAATCAACGAAGAGCAGCATAGAAAAGCGCAACAGCTTAGTTCACTCACACATGCAGCAAGAGGAAGCACGCAGCAGTAACCACGCTTTAGTTTAAATATCACTAAAAATAGTAAAAAAAAGAGTCTTCTTTTTTAACATGCAGAGCAGTAAAATGTTGATCATGCAGGATAACTGCAAACAACATAAAAAAATATGTAGTCAGAGAGCAAGTGGCAAAAGAGTGACATGAAAGCCGCAAGAGCATATACAGATACATAAGAGCGCATAAAAAAGAACATTTTTTTGCCCATTGCATTTTGCACTCACTCGCTCGCCGTCAGCGTATCGAATATCATCATCCTCCTTACAACATTGTCAAAAGGAGCAGCCCAGTGTTTGTTTTCTTCTGACTTTTCTTCTGCTAAGAAGCTTTGTGAAAATCATTAATTTTGTATAATCTACATTTTCCAGCTATCATTTCAGTTTTCCCCTGTTTTACATAATTCTCTTGTATTCAGTTAGCAGTCAGAAAAACTTCAGCAAGAAGTTCACACTCCACCGCCAATTTCTTCTTACGGGCAAACGCCACTGGAAAAAGAATAACAAGTTTAATGTATGCAAGCTCTCCAGCAAGAAGGACGTGATCATGTAAAAAATGCATGTGCCCATTTCCACAGTCTTCTAGCTGCCCATCAACTAGAAAACAAAGTGCTATCAAAATCGCAGTCAAGATAGGAGAGAAACAGCGATATAGCTAGACTCTGACTTTTCTTGTGCAAAAAACATGAACGTGTGAAATAGTACATTCCTCCGAATATTTTTTTTACCATTGCGGCTTCGGCTTCCACTAATAATATGAAATATTGGGTAGAACGCGCCACGCATTTTTCCACACCTATTCCGTGATATTACGTGATTGTGGTGATAAAAAAACCGTTTCTGGTGAATGTTCTCGGATATGTATTTTTCTGCTCTTGTGAAACCGCTCTCACACTCCTAAAATCAAGACAGCACATTTCCCCCGCTTAACTGTACCTGAATATCCTCACAAAAAAATATTTCAGGAGTGGAACTAGAACTATTCCAGTTTTTTTTTTCGGTGAGACTGAGACTCTGAATTTTTTTTGTGTCTGTTAGAGCAGCCTAGAAAAAAAAGACAAGGGTGTGTACGTTATACCCGGATCGATTATGTACTTCCATCAGAGAGCGAACTCTCCAGTTTCCTTGTCCTTCTCTGTTCATCATCTCCTGTAACACATTTTTTTCCGTCGGCCTTTCTGTTCCAGAGAGCCAACAGCCAACTGTTCCGATTGTATATTTCCACATTTTTAATGTACAGTTAACAGTTCTAGAGTTTTAGAGCTTTTCCTCTTTCCTACATTCCCAATTTATTTGTTGCTGCTTCTTCAATTCGTCAATTTCTCTTTTCCTTTAACATAATAGCAAAACTGGTAGAGAGCTTAGGGAGCGAGAGGGAACGGTGATCTAGCATTTTTTTCCACTTTTTTGCTGGATAATAATACATTGTGAAAGCGTCTGAGTGTAGAAGCAAAGCACAAGAGTATCGCATCCGATTCAGGATCCCTTCGTCTGGCTCCTCGACTGTCATCAGCATCATCCAGCCGAGATCGCAACACAAACAACAGCTCCTATACCCGTCAGGACGTACATTCATATGAAATGGTTATATACACTCCATAAGCTTTTATAGGGTGAGAAACGAACATTTGTATAATATCATCACAAGCCCTTTTCCCATCTTCTCCAGCTCCAGATATAGGACGAGAAGAGGAGTAATAGTGTGAGCCATACGGAACGTAACGGAGTCGGAGAGTTTCATTATTTTTCTGTATCGTACTGTTGTGTGTACATTGAAGAACTGAAGAGCTCGAGCTCGCTCCTATTTTTTTGCCTCTGGAGAAGAGCGTCAAATAATAAAATTCCAGACCCAAGTCAGACCAGACATACAGACTCACTTGTAGAAAGTACAGTTTTCTTCCTTGTGCTCCAAAATACCTCTCTTCCTCGTAGCACTGTATGAACGGGCTATTTTCATGTGTACCTTCCGGACAGCCAACAAGAGCAGCTATATCCCAACTCGCAGCCAGCTCCAGAGCTGATGGAAATGGGAAAGGACTAGGGGAATGGAATATGCCTACATATGGAATGCAATGCTTAGTTCATGACATTATGTAAGGCGAAGGTTGTATATATGTAGTGATGTTGATGTCGATGATGAGGATCGTACAAATATACAATGATATAGTACCAACAACAGACGGAACGTAAAGTACAAAAAACAGGCTTAGTTTCATCTGACAGTGCAGTTGTAAATAGGAAAACAATTTTTTAATTTCATTTTATCCTGATAACTAAGTTTTAATAATGCACTTTTAAGTTCCCTGCGAAATACCTTGTGGGAATTGAGCGCTAAGCGAATTAGGCTGTAGCGAGGAAAAAATTTTTTTCTAGGAATGTAAAGTAGCAAGGAGTCAACTCAACAAGCAAAATAAAACTTCCATTTCAGGTTGTGATTCCAGTGTTGTGCAAAGTGAGTGTTTTTATATCTTCCTTGGAGGAATCCTTTTCCGGAAATTGCTCATTAATCGCCAAATTTTCCATATCCATACTAAGCTTAACTCAATTTTGGGGGGAGTGGTGAAGAAATGATTGAATTCCTAATAGGATTCAGTCGAATCTTTCAAGTTGGTTTCGAATAGAAACTATATCGTAGTGAAATTTTTCATCCTAGTGTGAACTGTGACTGAAGCAAAATATAATTTAGGGACTTTGACTGTGTCAGTGCACCGTGGTATGGCATGGGCAAAGATCAGGAGCTAATTGAAGCGGCGAGGAACGGTGACTATCCCGTTGTTGAGAAGATCCTCAGTCAGCGCGCTAAACGGAGTGGACCACTTGCCAGGTAAACATGTAAACAGCGACTAAACGTCTTTTCAAAAAAAGTGCAAAAAATAGTCTATGCAAAATAATGTGCGCTATGCAAACTTCATGTTATGCCGCCATTAAACTATAGCATGTGCAATATTTTTTACGATAGCATCTCCCATAAATTGTCTTCACGGCCATGGTCATCATCATATAACTTTTACTCACACCGTGTGTTTATCTTGTCCACCGCATAATAATTTTTCCGAGCTTCCCTCCTCTTCTGGACTTCCCTCTCAGGGAAGTTTTTTTCCTCTTGTAAGCTTTACCTATGATTAGTGGAAGGCAGTCCCAAATTATATAGATTTTTGATGGCAAATTTACGACCACACTTTTTATATGGTTTCCTTCCGACAAAATTGACTTGGTGAGCTATCCACTCCAAAAAGACCATATTGCTTTTTATCACGACCTATAACTACAACTAAAAATATAAGAATGTGGTGTGCACTTGTTTTGCGAGTGCAAAACGACGCTCATGCACATTCCCATCTAATACCCAACACCTAGTAAACCGTTAGCTAGGGCCTCTCTCGGTTTTTCTTTTTGCATTCGGGGAGATAATCGATCATCCAAGTCCCCAGCCTATTAGGATTTTATGGGGAGTGCTGCCAAAAAAAATGAAATTCGTGACGCTTCCGAATTAGCGTGTATTCCCTACAGTTAAATTAATCAGTAAAAGAGTAAGGTTTACATTTAGGATTCGATTAGCAATAATAATGTAATTATTTTAAACTGTTTGATTGCTTCTCATCATTTACTGCGAATTCCCATGACTAACTCGAATTCTTATCTGAGGACGTAACGCTCGTCAGGCATGACGGTGACTGCCACATGGTTGCAGACACTACGCCGCAAAAATTTAAGCTGAAACTGAAACCCACCTCGTTCCTCATCCTCTTTTCTGGCATTTATCAAATCATCTTTCCGTAGTAAAGGAGGCAGGTTTTTAATATTTCACAAGGGAGAAACCTGTTCCTCCTTTGCCTGATATTTTTTCCCTCAAAGTCTTTGTTGAAGTTGGACAGTGCCGATTGCCGATTCCAATTTCTACCTGTTAAGTTTGATTAGGCCATGTTTACTTTATAGAAACGAACGGTGCGGTATCAATACACTTAGGGATCATGCATAGTACATGAATGATGATGTGTCTTGAAGGCATTCATGCATTCGCAATTTATAGGAGTAATTTCGTTAAGGAATGAGCGGAGAGAGCTACAAAAAAAGATGTTGCTATCGTAAGCCCCGGTAACAACATCATTTATTATTCCCAACCTCATCATCCTAATGATGATGCATGTACATATAATTTGCATGCATTGTACTAGCACCAACTCTTAGTGAATAAAAAATGAACAAAGTTGGCAAAAAAAGTTTAAGTGTTCAAGCTGAGGAGAACTGTTATTGCAATGTTGCAACTTGTAATAAATTTGCGACTCGTATCAACTTACAATTGTACAATTTGCCAATTACAGAAAAAATGAATTATCATTGTTGAGAAAATAAATGCCGTTTTACAATAGCTACTGAAATAACAGAATGAAAAAGGAGCTTTATCTTTGAGCCATGTAACGACGTACAAAAAAGCTACATATCATCACTGTCAGAAGAAAATGTTTTACTGGTAGCAAGTGGAAGTAAGGGTAGGACATGGGTCTAGTTAACTTTGACTATAATTAAATTTAAAAACAGTAAATTAGTTTTTTTTAATTGGTGGAACGGGCCCACACAATTCCTCATTGCCTAAGTGGAATGGAATATATGTAGCTGTAGTAAGTAGTGGGAATTTAAAAAACTATTTGCGAAAAGCAGGTGAGCGTAATCAGGTGTGCTTTATGAAATAGTTGATACCTCCCTCTAGGAATAAACGGTTTGACATCTTATCTTAAATTGGCAAAGGCCTAGATATAACGCTCAACGTTTATTATTTACTCACCATTTCATTCAAGAGTGTAGCTTGTGAATGCGCGTGTGCCTTATCATTTTAGTTGTACTTTCACGTATTTACCTGGGAATCAAATATAATCAGCTCACAATAACAGTCATATACTGAGCATAATTCATGTGCAAATCAGTACGTGTGCTCCCTCACATTTTGTATTATTATCAGCAAAGAAAGGTACTAATCTTCCTTTTTTTGCAAAATGCAGGCGCCCATGTTTACAACGAGTGAAAAATATATATGCTGCTCAGAAAATCTTTTTCAGTATAACAGGAGACAGTGCACACATGAAATGTTTACCAGTTCTCGCTTCCTTTTATCGAAATGTGATAACCTCAGGTAGCATGAGCTTTATTGTGTGAGGTCCACTATCATTTGGGGATGGAAATAGGAATGAAATCGCGTAGTCACCTTCAATCATTATCAACATTTGGTGGAGATATTGGCTAGAAAAATCCCAGTTTGTGGGATACGAACCCTTATCGGCACCTACTTTACCTACAAGCACGTACAAGCCAAGCTCTGATACAGAGGCAAAAAGTAAATCCAATTTTTAAAGTACGCATATTGCAAATTGCAGGCCAGTCTGTAACAAGGATGTGATGTATGTGAAGCACATGTAGCGAAATCACAGTGTTCTCCGTGTCGCCTATATTTTTATGAGCCGATAAGGATGTTACTTTTTCTCTTATTGCTTTGCAAATTGCACTTGTGATTTTACGACCATTTCAGCGGATCACACTAAAAAAGCTCAGCTCAGTTATAGCTGAGCAGATACGACTCACCACGATATCGTACTATTATGGCGATAGAGGTGTAATAATGTAGAGCTGATGAAATTATCGGGAAGATACTCGATCAGACATTCTTTTTTTATGATTACCTATGAAAAGGGTAATGAGTAGCTGAGCAGCTATGAAACCGCTTTGATTACATATATATTCCGTCAGAAAAGCTGCCGCAGACTTGCTCGAGTTTATTAACAATAGTACGATTTTATAGCTCATTAAATATATTCCTGTCGGTGGGCGGGTCTCCTTTCTGCCTCTGGTTGTTTACGATGGGAAACGCGAGTGACTTTCAAAGCGACAAAAACAGAAAGAAGTGGGAATAATGTTTATTGCCGATGATACGTTGGATTGGCAAATTATGACAATTTTCAAAACAAAATGAAGTTCATAACGTGATCGACCTGATACTTCAAGTGTAACTCTGCTACTGCATTTTGTCCGCATTTAAAAAAAATGATTGAGAGCCCCATATCATAATTAATCATAATAGTGTGCTAATTGATAGTAAGTTGAACGTGAGTTAAATGAAAATGATGGTAAATAAGCTGAAAAATTATGCTTATAATTATCCCATACTTTTAAATTTTGTCAAGGGTTTGACTTACTAACAGTTGGGCAACGAGAAGTATTGCTAATTAGATTAATTTTTTAAAGGAAAATGACTCAGTTTACTGAATCAGTTGTCCCCGTCTGCCAACTCCATCGCAAAATTTATAAAACAGTAGCTGTTACTATACACTATAGCATAGCAATTTGCGAATTCACAAGGATGCCAAGGAGTACATCCACCAGAACCAATTTATTCGCATTAGTGCCGCAATGTGTGTGTTCTTCCTCTCAATTTCCCACCATCAATCTTCTTGACTGCAGAATTGCAGTTACAAATTGCATTAACAACTCACATTATGCAAATACAGGCAGACATGTGCTGATAGTGTGATTGAGCTGTAAGAAACATTAATCCAAAAGTCAAATAGCTCTGCACATCGGATATCACACTGTCGCATGCATTCACACTTCATCCTCAACACAAACTAAACCCAGTGCATAATTGCAGCTTTTTAAGCTAATTGTAAATAAACAAAAAATATATTTTTTTATTCATTGAGTGTCCTGCATAGAGTATAAAACAGTGAGTAGTGGATAATAAAAACATTTCCTGTGAAAATTCCCTCTTGGCTCCATAACTCTGACTGAACCTTTTCCTCTTCAATAACTTGATTTTTTTCTGCCAGGTTGCTTCATGCAATTTATTGGTAGGCCACTGAACAATATGAGATGACAATTGCCAGAAAAATAATTTTGAGCGGTGAGTCACTTGTCCATTCAAAATGCTTAGCCCACTATTCTTTTGTCAAAGGAAGATGATGCTGAACGAGCAATTTTCCAATTCTTTTGACTGTCACACGTCAATATTCTGTCACCTACATTTTGCAGGATGTGCAATGAGTAACTGGATTCCCCAGTTGGACCGGGTACATCTTTCTCTCTTTTCAGAGATAGCCTAATAAATTTGCTACATTATTCACTAAATTAGCCATAATGACTCACTAAATGCCACTAACAGAGCTACTAGGTATGAGTACGCGGCTACATAATTTTATGAGTACTCACTAAAAAATGAGAGTGGTCAGCGTATCTGCTTCACCAATGCAGAAAACGCCTGGTTGCCTCTTTTAAAAATATGAGCGCACTCGCCATATCTACTCCCCTATCATGCTTATTACATTTTAATAACTTTCCTAGCGGAAAAGTATGCGTGTGTGGAGTAATTAAAAATAAATTATTTAATGACTACACTAAAGGCAAAAGTAGTCATTGTCTTGTCTTGTTTTTCACTCATTAACAAATGTTTTTGCAGAGACACTGTAACAAACATATTTTTTTCTACTTTGCACATCACGAAAAGTCCACCTCTTCCGATATTAAGACAAAACATAAAAAACAGCTAAATAATCGTATTCATTATATGCTCATGTTGCTTTACATTGCCTTTTATTTTCCTTTGAAAAAATAAAAGTGATTTACAGCAGTCCATTATATAATACATTTTTTTCTACGTGTGTGCTATTCCACAGCATTTATTATTGACTCTACTTCCGTTTTCTCACAATGTCAACTTTTTCAAAAAATGGGAATAACAGTGTACTGAAAAGAGAAAAAAAATCTCGGCAGAACAGAAAACCATTACATTGCAATTTAGCTTCCTTCCGTAATTTTCCTAGTATCCTGTCTAATGAAGTAGGAACGGTGTCACCATCACGGTGTACCACCGCACACGGTACTATACTATGTCAGCGCCATAGGATCACTCAATTATACGTATTGAAGAAGTTGGCGAATGAAACATGCTTGCATAGAGTTGAGTTGGTGCAAATTTGCACTCTGCAATTTTGCAATTTTGTATTTGAGCCTTGTAAGTTGTAAGTCTCTTATGGGAGGCGAGTGAAACGTGAGCAATTATCCGTTTTGCAACTACAAGTGCCTAAATGTGCCG
Source organism: Acrocyrtus sp. NNG-2020 (assembly GCA_027744115.1). Taxonomy (NCBI): domain Eukaryota; kingdom Metazoa; phylum Arthropoda; class Collembola; order Entomobryomorpha; family Entomobryidae; genus Acrocyrtus; species Acrocyrtus sp. NNG-2020. The sequence continues at coordinate 10,295 of JAHZND010003760.1, read as the reverse complement.
TATCAACAGGAGTGGAGCATCGTGTAACTTGAGTTTCTGTACGTTACGTGCTTCTTGTCATCAGCAAAGCAAAAACGTGCAGAGTGCAGACGCAAAATGATGCACTCGTAAATAATAATTAAACAGTCTCTTTAGGGAAATCTCTCTTTTCAACTTTATCTTCCGTTAAAATTAGCTGGGCAGCAGGTAGCATAGTACGTGCATAGGCAGACCCTGTATTGGTCCTCTTTTCTTTTCAATTCATTTGACAGGATTGGAGAACTAATGAAAATATTTGTGAGCAGGAAAGTTATATTTTAATGGGATAATTGTATCTTTTCGTCCATGTAATTATCATTTTATCATAAGGAGGATTTTTTAAAATAAAAAAATGCTTTCAGTTTCTTAATATGACTGACGCCAGTCGCAAAATGAATTTAAAAGCATTTGGACGGATACATACGCCACAACTTTGGAGATTTGTCTCAAATTTAGCGCATTGGCTGCTGTATGTACTTAGGCTAAAGTGGAAGGTAAACTATTACTTCGGCAAGTTTATAAGACAAAAAACTAAAGGTCATAGCACCTAATGAAAATTAGAATAATAAAGCTATGAGTGGAAATATACTTCAGAATTTGGAAGTTTTAAAGCAGCCCGGTCGATGCCTTTTTTTACGGACTGAGCTTGGGCACTATATCTCTAGTCTTTCTTGGTACAAGAACAAGCAAATTAAATCGACAGACAGGCTCCAAACCTTATCTTAAGCTTGGGTTCTTTAAATCCTGCACTACGTTGCTTGAGCAAGAGTCAATTGAAGGACTTTTAGAAAGCTAAGCAAACCACAAATTTATTTTATTTCGCTTTTGGTCGATTTCGGTTAGTGTTTTACTCGATCTCCAATTCCAAGCAGCAAAATACTAGCTCAATACTTTTATGGTATGAGTTTAACGATAATTGCTGGCTAAGTCTGTCCAGAAACTATCTAGACAATTAATTCAACAGTTAAAATTTAAATGGGAGTGGTGATAATTTCCAAAGAATGGTTATAAGTAGTAGAATTCCCAGTTATATAAGTGCGATGATCAGCACTATTATAGTTAAAGAGCATTGTCGGCAAATCTCTGCAGCAGAGGGGAAAAGCTAACAATCAGTGAAGATACTGACGACAATAAAATGTGCACCTTGTGCTGTTTCAGCTATCCCCACAATTCTCAAGGGGTGGATGTCACGTACGTGCACAACGCAAATTATTATCCGTTTATTGAAACAAATACAGGCGTGAGAAGTAAACCTGTTGCATATAAATGAATAATGTGTGCGATAAACTGATACATTTTATAATTTACTTTAGACACGATTTTCAAAAAAAAATAATATTGCTTATATCTTTCAGCTTTAAATCAAACAATGGCTATGATACATCGTATTCCTCTTTAAGATATCAGATTAAATTTCAATCTTTCGAAGATAAAGTGTGTGAAATAACTTGTTTGGCTAATTGCTACTAATAATCTGGATACAGTGTATCAGATAATACTAAAACATTTCATATGAACTTAAGTAATATTTCGATTATGCTTTGTTTTTTAAAATAGTTTGCGAAGGGGACCCGGAGCCAATGCTCAAGATTCCAGTGGATTTTCTGCGCTACATCATGCTGCCCTCAATAGTCACAAGTAAGTCAGTAATATTTTACCACATTACGCTTAAATATATTGCTTTCATTGTGAGTCAATAACTATATAGTGTCGGAGGAAACTAGGGGGTCGGTGGAGGGTTACGGGCGGAAACGGGATGATCGGAAGTATTAAATAATAATATTTGCTTTCATTGTGAGTCAATAACTATATAGTCATGCATCACCATCACCTAAAGGAAATGATGGTCCGCGGCGCTACGCAAAAGTACCAATCCTTTTGTTCCATTTCTTTTGATTTTTAGACTACTCATACAAAATAGCTTTCTGATGCACTTTTCAAGTTCTTTGTCTGTCTGATTCATTTTATGTAGTGTATAGGTTGAGGAGTGAGGAGAACAAGAGTGTAGTGGGACGTTTCACAACACAAGCCAAAGAACCAGTTCGATATTTTTCCTGTCTTTATGTTAATTCCAGCTCAACTTCGACATTTAGACTTCCTTACAGCTAAACCCTGTACGTTATGTTTGCTGCAGTCATGAATTTTTTGTCATTCAAAGCAGGCCAGTATAGTTACTATCAGTTTCGTTGCAATGATGTACCTATTTTAAGGTAAATGCCTATCTTTGTGGTAAAAAGCCACGTCACCTTTTTATTTTCGACATTCAAAGTGACATCAGATGCACACTCACGGTGGTCGTTGATCTTTAAAGTTGTGAATGGAAAATGGAGTGGTGGTATATGCGTAGCTCCAAATCAGATGACAACGAGGCTAGCTTGCATTTCTCCGTGAAGGATAGGTTTAGTGACGTGACCGATATTACAGATTACTCGGCTTATTGATTTTTCACCATACAACAAATACTGCATAGGCTGGTGTTATCGCTAATATACTAAGCTGAAAATAAACGCCCACTCTCTAGCGAGCAACAGTTTTGCTTCTTGTCCATTCAAAATATGAGTAAAAAGCATACAATATTTGATATTAATGCAAGACTGGTATAGATAACCTAATCTCATGTTGCCCGGATTAGCTGCATTTTGTTGCGTTCGTAAAGCAAAATCATGTTCCTTTGACAAATGAGTCGTGCTAATTCCATGTCCACCATCGAACTGATTTACTCTTCTTGGAAAATACTAATGAATGAGGATATCACTTAAACTTCCTTTCATACATTTTTTCTTTGCTCGTAAAGAACCGGTCTCTGGAGACAGCCCTTCACATGGCTTCACAGTATGGCCATACTGGAGTTGTCAAAATGCTGCTACATCACGGCGGAGATCCGACAATTACAAATGAGCGACATGAAACTGCTTTGGACCTCGCAGCACAATATGGGAGGTAAGTGAGATATGAGTTGGTGATAATAATGTAGATTGAGAGATGAGAGGAAATGGAAAATGACGTGACACATTTGTGGCTTTCATGCTTAAAGACGGAATATCGTCAACGTCACTCCTCTAAGCTGTCACGAATTCATGTCATTGTGAATACTTCAGGTTTCTAATTAAAGTATTTTAGTTTTTACATAGTTCCTATTTTATGACTTTGATAGGTTGGAGGCAGTTCAGCTACTTCTCCTTTCTCATCCAGCGTTACTGGGAGCGTACACTAGTCCAAACAGTAACAGTCGACCTCATCAGTCTCCTTTTCCACACACGCCACTCCACTCAGCTTCCAGAAATGGGCACAGGTGAGGGCTTCCCCGTTTTAATAGCACAGTTTTATGAAAGCATTTAGCACTGCCATATACATAGATGCATTCATAAATCGCATAATTTACCCCTTATTTTAAGTGCCTTCTTTTTAAATATTGCAATGATCATGATTGCGTTTATGAATCATTAACAATGAAATTAGTCAAATCACAGACAATTTGGGAGCATAGTTACCTTGCAAAAATTGCAATAATAGAAAGTATTTGGATAATAACTGAATTACAGGAGTGTGGTAGAAGTCCTGGTGAGGGCTGGCTTTGACGTTAATGTAAGAACGAGTCAAGGGACTGCTCTTCACGAGGCGGCGCTTTGTGGTAAAGTAGACGTTGTGAAAACTCTCCTCGAAGCCAATATTGATGTCTGCATTGCTGACAGTCAACGGCGAACAGCAGTGGACCGTCTTAATGAAGTGGGTCTTAGGACACCTGTCGCCAAAGAAATTGCAGATCTCATACGAGGTAAAGTGTAGAAATGAATAGTACTTTGAAATTAAGGTAATCATTACACTATAAGTTGTAATCAAAACCATAGTATTTCCAGTCATACTTACATTGAAAAGTGGTATTAAAATATTCAGTTTTGAAGTGAAATGAACACGTTTTTCTTTATTTTCGAAAGTTTTAAGTATGGACAAATTGCCGAGGGTTATGGTGCAAAATTTAAAGCTCGTTTATGTTTACCTTTAGGAGCGTTAAAGAAAAGTGTATCGGGGAAGGCTGGTTCTCCACTATGCTCACCTCATGATGGAACACCATCTTTGACACTAATGAAGGACGGGAAATATCCACTCTGCCAAATGTAAGTGCCATGCTACATTCTTCTTCCATTCTTTGTTCAATTTTTGTTGGCATGGGACATTTTGTAGTTAGGCAAGCAGCGACTTTCACTTTATCATAGTTAAAGCACAGAGTCACCACCTTTCTTATCATTGATTATCATTATCCTCTTTGCCAATCTCGCCAGACATGATAATCACTCACACAGCGATGCAGAGTCGGGAAAAGGCTCCCGAAATTCATGTTCTCCAAGTCAGTCTCCAAAGCTAAATAGTTTCAGTAGGGGAAAGGCTCGTCGCTCCATTGATGTTGTGAAGGGACCTGATTATGAAAAACTGCCGGCGTCGGCACCTCCAAAAAAGCCTCCTAGACGGAATCTCTCGGCCTCCCCTACTCACCCAGGAATACCGGATTTCTCTGGTGACAGCTATGATCTTATGCAACTGGCCCAAATGGGAAGAAACAAGTCGCTGGACGAAGGTGTCTATGGAGAAAGGTGGAGGAAGAGTATTACCGGATACGAGACTAGTCAATCTACAGATTCTATAGACTTGTCTCCCATGGAGCATCACCATCATAAGCCATGTGCCAAAAGTGATATCGCATTCTTCAACGGACTCGCAGACGACGCAAAGAATAAGTCGAAATCGCAACATTTAGGTTTAGACAGTCAATTCGTGTCAGTCGCTCATATAAAGCTGAGGGATGCAAAAAGTGAGCAGAATGTGAGCCCCTCTGGACTCCGAGTAAGTCAGCAGGGAAGGAGTGCAGACGACCTGGATCAAATAGATACTCCTTCGCCAACTCCTCCAGTCGCTCCCCCGTTACCATCACACTCCTCTCACATGTCATTCACTCAGCAAACAAACAATGCAACTTCTACTATGGTAAGCACTTTCCATTTTATAGCTTTGCTTGTCTCTATCATGTGCATTTATACAGTAATTAAGTCGAGTCCGTCATTTCCCTTGCGGTTTCCCTATTTCAACTTTAAGTTAATCGAGAAAACATTCTGTACAGTGTTCAAGCGGTAGTGGTAGTGGCCACGAAGATAAAAAGAGACCGATGATTAAAGGACCAAAACCTGCGATAGCCCCTAAGCCAACAATAGCACCAAAACCTACAAATGTTCCTCCAGTTCCTAAGGCAAAGAATATGAAACGGCAAAATAACTCTTGCGAAAATGTTCTCGATGAGAATAAACCAAGTAAGAGCTCTTCCTCATCTTCCTCAGTCACGAAAAAGACTACGACGAAGTCAACTTCCATGTCCGTTTTGAGCCCTGTTGATCTGGATAAAGAGTGGGAGAGTATCACAAAGTTTATGGACTCGCTTAACGTCAAAATGGGTAAGCATGCAGTTTTTTATATGAAGCTTTTATGAAGCACATCATACGGTCTCCGAAACGTAGGGACATACGGTTTATCCAGATAAGTCATAGACATAGGTTTTTAGTAAACTTCACTGAAATGTTGAACTGAAAATTTCTCAATGAAATTGTTCATAAAGACATTTTATTTCCACAATCATAGATCGGACTGAGAATGGAGATTCTCGAACTGTGCGGTCTACTGTAGGGAAATGGTTGGCAAGTTTCAATATGGCGCAATATGAGCAGCTTCTCCTTAGTGCAGGATTCGATGACAAAGAATTTCTGGTAAGCAAAATGTGCTCCAATTAAAAGTACCATTTGTGTATTTCATACTTGTGAAAACTCGTACTTTTTCCTCCCCGACTCCAAAAGTTTTTGCTTCTGCTTTTAAATAATTGTTTGACTTCCATATATATTTCGTTTAATCCAAATTTCCCCAAAAAAATTATTAGGGAGGAGGAATAATGGAAGAGAATTCCTTAATGGAGATGGGAATGCTCAATGCTCAACATCGTAAGATAGTAAGTATTCATGCAACTAAGTTAGAAGTGAGCTGGCCTCGCGCACTAGGCACCAATGGAATTCCTCTCTCTGTGGATAAATGGCTACAAGAGCTTCATTTGGAGCAGTATGGAAAGTCCTTTAAGAAAAATTTGTATACTAATCCGGATCGCTTGCTCAGATTAACTAATGATGAGCTCACAACTCTCCTTGACATTGACCCAGTTGGTCATCGTCGTCGTCTTCTAATCGCTTCCGCAAAAATATCTGATCCTAGTCTTGGTACATCCCTAAATAATAACATTCCTAGTCGACATCCCGCAAACGCTGGTCATCATCAGCACTTTGAAAACGGGATTTCGAACAACAACAATGACCCACGTAGCCATCATCACAAAAAAGAACCCGAAGGAGTTTTGCCACTAAGAGACCCAAACGATTTAGTTTCTGGGGTTTCATCCGCATTGAAAACGGCTTGGCGTCATACCCCTGAAACTCTCATTAATGGCAGCGTTACCTATAAGGCAGTCGTAAGTAAAAATTTGCTTATTTTGCAACTAGATGCTTGTTAGTTCTTATCGACTCAAATGCATAATTTGCTTTAACTCTTTTCGCAAATATTTTAGTACATTGGATGGAGCCCTGTGCAGGAGTTCTCCACGACAGAGTGCATACAAAAAGCCATTCAGCAGATACGCTCCCGAGAAATTGCTGAACCCTCAGCTGCTGCTCCCATTAGTAATGGTGCCACAATGATTAACATCAATGTGACACTCATTGTCTCCGCGACAGTTGTTAGCTGGTATAACACAAAGATTAAGGTAGGAAAAAGCACGCCAACTTGTACTGCTTCTCTTTTACTAAGGCAAAAGTTTTACCGATTCTACTACTGAATATACTATAATCTGTGATATTTGCAGAGTTTGGTGGGGGAACATGATATAGGAAGTATACAGTGCACGTGTCAAGCTTCTGACGACTTGAGGCATTTGGCCCTGGTGACTAGGGCCACTGATCCTACTGACAGAACTCATTCCTGTCATGTTTTTTGTTTAGACTCAGTGGTAAGATGATAATTTGTAAAATTCCTTCTCTCCTCATTCATTTTGGGTACATATGTATTAGTAGGTCGAGTCTCCGTAAATCTAAAAAAATAGAGCAAATGCAGATTCAAACAATCACAGCGCGCAGAAAATAGTTTTTAAATGTTGTAGTTCGTAATTTGGTTTAACAGATTGACTTAAACTTTGAAGTAAATTTGCATATAAATTGTTACAGGAAATCGCTACTGAAGCTATTTTGACGCTTGGCCAAGCATTTGAAGTGGCGTATCAACTAGCCCTGGCTAGTAGGAAACAGAACAAAGACTACAAAACCCACACCAGATCGAAATCAGCAAATCAGCTCAGCACAAAGTCCAATACCTCATCCGGAGGAGCAGTGGTAAGCTGTGTGGGTGGTGGCGGTGGTGGTGGCGCAAGTGGAGGGAGCAGCGGTGCTACATCTAAATCCAGGAGAGAAAGGTATAGTATGCAAAGCAGCAGTAGTAGTAGCAGCATGGTTAACAATAACTCTTCGGCGAGCCATTGCCGTTCCCAATCTGTCAATGATATTCCTCCACCTTTGATCTCCGCTCTTGCTGCTAAATCGGCATCGAATTCTCCTCAAATTGATCCTCATCATCATCATAAGGACTATGGATTTCCGCGAGCAGAGTCATTCAGTTTCAGCTCGCACTCCAATCTTACCAGGGCTCCGCTAGTTTCCAAAGAAGAACTTTGATTTTAAGAAGCTCAAATAGGTACAGTGAATGCTTATAATAAGTTATAATGCATCATCCTACTCAAGGTATCATGTGGCATACTATTGGATACTACTACATTTGATATAAGTGATACTATTGGCATGGTCTCCGAGTCTTCCTCCATTCTATGTATCCTCAAATTGACTACTCATGGAAAGAACAGTAGAACATAGTAATTTTAACTGTACGACAGTAAGTATAAAGGTAATCGCAATTTATGTTGCGCTTCACTTCCAATTACTCTTATTCTGAAGATATTTTTAAGAAATGATTTCAACGGTGTGCTAAATTTTAAATTGCATTTTATCATTCCAAACATTATACATTTTATATCCTTCGCATAGGTCTTGCTAATTTAGTTGCATCTAAATCAACTTCATGGTATAGTTCTCACGAAAGCAGATTTCAAGCTACATATATAAATCTCACATCATTTTTATCATGTTTGATTAAAATAGCATCTAAAATTAGAACTATGCAGAATTTCATGTATTTCAACTAATAGTCCAAAACGTTTGCGGAACTATTACGAACGAAAATTAGGGAAGGACAAGAATGCCGCATTAATTGGTTTTGACATATGGATTTTTTTGATAATTAAAGTGACATGCTAATTATTAAAATAAGCAATTAAGGCAACAAGAACAGCAGAGTACTCTTTAAGCAAGCATAAATTTTAAACCGATTTAGATGCTCATTTTGAATCAAAAGCATTCATAAAGGTTTAAAAATCATTAACATTACATATATTATTTTCATATCCGTGTGTCAATTCCTTTTGGTTTCGTCATTTATCTCAATACGCTCGTTCACAGTTTCCTACCACATACAACAAACATCAGCATAATTTACAATTTTAATATGCAGCATGCAAATAAATAGCTAATAGAATATACCGCTATGTCAGCTTCATAATAATGAGGATAATAAATCATACATAATGAGGATTATAAAAAGCATGAGGATTCTAAAAAGCATGAGGATAATACAATTCGGGAAGGTACTGCATTAAATGTGTGCTGTCACATCATGTGCATACTTTTGCCACTAAAATTTAAGTGATTGGATAAAACTCAAATCACCCCAATGCTTACACTAAAAAATTTTGCAGTTACCCCCAAAAGTGACTGCATAAAAATCTTAACTCAACCTACATTTGAACCTATAAATTTAATACAGTCATTCCAATCTGACTGCATACAAATCTTAACTTACCCTACAATTGGACCTGAAACTAAAAAAGTTACTGCAAATTGACTGCATAAAAATCTTAACCCTAAAGTTAAGCTCCGCCAGTTATGTTCAATGTATGAAAATACCTTGCGTCCAGCAGAACTAATCTGCTTTAAATTTACAAATTATTATTCGTCAATTGTAATAAAGGGCACTTAATTACCCCTAGCCCTGCGCAGTGTCAATTTGATATTTCGAAAGAGGTTTCCGGTCCCTGCTTTACTCCTTGTTTATAAATGATATTTCTAGAAGTGTTGAGCTTAAACATCATCTTTATGCAGATGATTTAGTTATATACGTGGGGGGGTCAAACTGCTCTGAAATGTTGCGTGAAATGCAAGCATGTCTTGCAGAGCTAGAAAGCTGGTGTAGAGGTAATGGCTTGAAGATAAATGTTGAAAAAACTAAGGCAATGTGGTTTGTGAAAGCTCATGATTTTATGTCATTAAGGGAAATTAATTTGAGCAATGATCTTGTCATTTATGGTGCTGTAATAGAGTGTGTTAGGAAATTTAAGTATCTCGGTGTTGTACTGGACTGCAGTCTGAATTTTTTGGCACATTCAAAGTTGGTTGAAGGTAGAGTTTGCAGTTCTCTAGGGAGGCTTTATGCTTTTAAAAGAGTGATTAGTTCGAAATTGCTTAAAACATTTTTGTGCTGTTTTACCTTGAGTGTCGTTGATTATTGTTTGATTATTTGGTGTTGCCAAACCGATTGTGTTATGGATAAGATACAAAAGAAAATTGTGAATTTTCTGGCTCACTACTATTATCCATTTAGTAGGAAAAAGGGTGTTGAAGTTTCCTCAGATAATCTAATGCAAAGAGTAGACATATTGTCAATAAAGGAGAGATGTAAGTTTATGCTTTTTAAATTTGTGTATTTTGGAAGGCAAAGCGAGTTGTATGAAAATTGGTTTGTAAAGGGTAGAAGGTTTGATAGTAGGTATCCAAAATATGAAATACCCACACATTTGTCTTCCACTTATAACAATAACATCTTGTATAGGGCAGTAAAGAACTGGAATGACTTGGTGGGTACAAAAAAATTCGAATTTGATGACGAGCATTTGGCAGGATTTAGAGACAAAATTAGAGAATATTTGATTAGAATTCGTAGTAATGTGTATTTAAACTAAATTATATGTAATGTTGGATGTAATTGATTTCTTAATAATTGGCTTGTTTTTATCTGGCTTCTTCTGATGTTTGCTTGGATTGTATTTGTGTTCAGATGGGAAGAACAGTTAATTCTTTAACTGACATACTTGTAAC
>JAHZND010003759.1:0-11059 GCA_027744115.1 Acrocyrtus sp. NNG-2020 | reverse complement strand
GTATATTTTTTCATTTTTATGTTTTAAGCTCGTCGAGCTAGGAGATACCTTCTTTATTGTGCTTCGAAAACAACCGCTAATATTTCTACACTGGTAAGCTGACCTTGCTCCAAAGGTGTTACAAATAATAAATAACCGAATAATTGTGTTGCTTTTGCTTAAAATCAGCTTTTCAATATTATGCCTTCTGTCGAGCGTTGTTAGTTGAAGTACCCTCACTCCTTTGCTTTGCCATACAAACCGCGCTTTGAAAACGGCAGCGTTGTGAAAATACCTATGCTAACCTGCGTAGGCAGGTTGTATTGATGTATGCACGGCATCAAGTAGTCGACATACTTGCTCATCAAATGTCACGGTAGTCTCAATTATTCATTTTATTTTCAGTCATTATTTTTGCTCTTTGAACGAGTATTAAGATTAAGGGGAACGGTGCACTGTAACATTACGTGCAATATTACGCAATCCTCCTTAAGTCTCCCCTCTGTATAACTTGAAAGCGAAAAAACATAATTGAGTGACTGGGATAATTTTAATTAAGACAAAAATTCTTATCTTCAGAACGGTGTCACTTGTTCATCCCTTAAAGTAGATATCAGAGGGGCTTGTCACCTTAAAAGTCAGACATTACGCAACTATTCACACTTTTTTACAAATGACATTGACATTGTACCTTGCTGACCATTTTTACAGAGCAGAGTGCAAGCAGTCTGAACTGTGATATGTAATTTAGGAAAATGATAGAGATACGCACATGTTGCAAAACTGCAACCAAAAGTATTTTTAAAAAAAGAAAGAAGACGCATTTTTATTTCTGTCAAATCTGAACATAGCCAGGCTAAGAATTAGAATTTTTAGATGGGCCACATACTCTGATTAAGTAAATTTGACGTTTGAGTTCCATTTTTTATTTTTTGTTTGTTTATGTGCTACGAAAAGTTTCGAAATATGACTGTAATTGTATACCCTTTTTGGTCGCAATTACTAAAAGGCAATAGCTAGTTTAATGGAGGGAATGGAAGAGAGAGAGAGAGAGTCTAATCCATTCGACTCCTTTCGATTCTCATGAAAATTCTTTGAGAAAAATAATTTAATGTAGGATTGAGAATACATGTATTAAATAATTGCTGTCAATGCTGTCTTTGTTATAGAAGAGAACACGAACATCTCAAAGCGCAATTTACTTGTTTAAACCTTACACACGGTCAAAGTCAAAATAGTATCACAGACCAAGATCTTCAGTGAAGGGTCACACATGTCAGAAAGAATATTATTATTTGGAGATGAGGCTGTAGCATAATCCTCATGGATTAAATCAAGAATTTTTAGCATTTCCACTGAAATTAGTGTGCAAAAAGCCACTCTTCTTCAGTTTCCGTTGCAATCTTGTGGCCACTCAAGTGAAATAATATCCGGTATTATGTGTAATATAAAATGTGCATTTAGCTACGAAAAAAAGATGAACTTCAGGCTAAATTAGTGGTACGGAGAGCTAATAGAATGATTGCTGAATAGGAGTACATGTGTAAAAGCCCAAGGCAGAACAAAGTAAAGACTACCCCACTGCAACGTACCACTAATTAAGTGAGCATTTTGCTGCGTACACAATCCATTTAGTCGCTACTCTTAACAAGCAACGAATCAAAGTAAATAAAACAATTTTTCTATCATGTGAATCGCCACTCGAAGGTCAAGGTTTTATTTATGGCTTGGAAATTAGCAGCATCCTTTATGACTGCTTGTTTCGTTTATCAACACTAATAATTATGCAATTTCTAATGATTAAGGACCTTTACTAGCGATCCCATCTTTTTCAGCTTCGTTTGACAGATATGGAAAGGTTGTAATATCGTAACCAAACCACACAGTAAAAAAAGACTTTTAGATGTAGTGGAAGAATTATATTTTTAAAGAATTATTTTGTGTTTACTAACCGGAATACGCAATTATCCAGCATCACGTCATTCGAGGAAAACTCTTGTAAAAAAGATGAGCAGCTATATAATCAGATTTGCAATATGGCTAAATTGTTAACTGCTCGCAGTCGCTTGGCTGTAAATGATGTGTTAAAAGTGAGTGACTTCATGAAAACCTTCAATAGTGGACCTATGAACCCTTCTCATGCATAATAAGCATCCAAAAATCTTTATCTGAAGAAGCACTAGGAAACTAACCAAGAAAAAGAATTTGTACGCGATGCTCCCCAAAGTCTCCACAGCTCCCTCATCATCGTCAACAAAAGCTTAACCCTCAGTTGATACATGAGGACCTTGCGCTATATAGGAATAGAAAAATGTGGTAATAAACTTCACCATGAGGCTCCTGCAAACGGTTGCATATCCTCGAATGAAAAAAAGACAAGCGTGAATGTAGTTTGGCATCGGGTACGCATACTTAATATATAATTTTTACAGTGTTGGTGTAGCTTACTTAACTAATAAACATTTTTTCACCAAATACAAAACTTGACTGCCTACATACCTAGTAAGATTCCTGTTAGTGGACATTTTTTTGCACGCTGGACATTCCATTACCAAAAAAAACAAAAAAATACTTCGTGTTTTTTACCCTCGAGTATTTATAAAAACACGAAAAGTGTTCCAGAACTAATGAATAGCGCCCAGAAAAATCTGCGCATCATCATTCCTTAACTGCCTACAGGTTTTTGCTTAGTCGCACAAGGATATATGTGTCGTCTAATGACTACTGCCTAAGTAATATTGTTTGTTTTCGATTACAATCACGCTCTTATCTGTATTGACTCTTTTTTTGCTATTTCTGGAGGCAGTTGTGCTAAATTGTCAGAAAAGTGGTTTCTCTTTGTTATGTGGAACTGGAACCTACAAGACGTGCTTTTGTATAAAAAATATGATATGCTCTAGAGAAAAGCTTGTGGGTAGCTTTGCTTTCATTTGTCCTCAAAGTCGTAAAATTTGATGATTTTGTTTTAAAAAAATGTTCCGCGCAAGTTTGTTCATTTGATTTTTTTTCTTCATTTCAAGGTAATGGAAACCAGTAGTAAATAATAGCTGGAATGATCTCGAACAAATACATTTTTTCTGCTTCTTTTATAAAATACTGCTAAAAATTTTACGCATTCATTAAATTCATTTCCTTTAATCTTTTGTGCGAAAAAAAAATTCTATATGCTGATCGGACATGGACACTAATAATTAGGTGTAGTGCACCTGAACTGATAGCAGGGCACTTGCAGTTGCATCCTTATCCTTACTCCTATTTTTGTGTTGTAGTAAATGATCTGTATTTAGGCCATTATCATCACTACCACCTCCGCCCTTAGCTCACCAGGTGCTACTTTGTTTGTATCTCGCAATCTCGTAGAGAGACAAGAGTCGTTGTCTTTTTGCCTGATTGTTTGGTTCCGTACAAGAAAAATAATATTTGCGTGACCTTCACAAAAGTGAGGGAAGAAAAAGAAGGAATCCTTACTTGTTTGGGAGAACAACTTTCATATTTACTCAATTTTATACGCACTCATAGGACTCTGGGATATTACTATTTGCCTACACAAAATTAGATGATATATGTCCATTCTTATGGCTATATAGCCATAAATTCTTTTCAGGTTTGAGAGCTACTCACGACAAATCTCATTTACATAGGTAAAGGTATGTAGTAGGAAACGAGATTTGTGTTTCTTTTTATGATCGATGACACTCGCATCATCATCTTGATTGCACTTCCGTTAAGTTGCGTATGTACACAAGTACAAGTTAATCTGATTGGAAAATATTGACAAAGCTAAATCCATGTAGCAAACTAATTACAACTATATTACAAATTTTAAATTGTCATTAGGTTCCTTTTTTACAAAAATACTGATTAATTTTGTATTTGATAAGATGTTATAAAGCAACATGTTAATGACACATTTTTACAGTATAGCTATTTATTTAGGAGCATTTAGTCCACATTCATTGATAACACTTTGTACTACTCTTGTAGGAAGTAGGTAGATCAAAAACTGTTTCCGCACTACTTAAATATGTGCCGACCGTCCACAAAAGCAATTTTTAGGTGTGAGCGGCAATGTCATGCTTGTAGCTTTTGTACAACTAATTTTCCTCCCTCCTCTGGTATAGGAAACCATCATAAACTAGGCAATTACTTTTTGGATATTTTTAGTCTGTAACAATGAAAGTTTTTCGCTTGATCCATGAACCACTTCTTATTCCTTCATTTAACACCTTCTTCCCATAACTCCTAGCTCGACATCATAAAAATCCAAAAAATGTTGAAGTAGGCGAACGCGCAGGTTCATCACTCATCTTTTTTTTCTTCTTCACACCATGCACCATATCCTTCAACAAAAGTTCGTATACTAGTTTAGCATTGAGAAGGAAATAGGCTGGTCTCTCCGTTGATAGTTTTTTTGACGTCCATGACTGAACTTTATGCTAATTGCTTGAAAATTGCTTTCGATCTTTTTAAGTTCCATTTGATTTAACAAGTGGATTTTATTATGTATTTATACAGTCTTTGAAGGTGAAGATTCCTCGAAACTGGGCTATGATGATTACCTGTCTTCAGTTGAGCCAAATGGTGGTTGGAGTCACAATCAATATGTACTCTATGTACATCAAAGGTCAGATTTCTTACCATTAATTAGCATGGCATACATTATCTAAATACGACGTACGAATGATATCACCCATTGCACCGAGACCGAACAAAGACCGCTGTAAGTAATGTACAATAACCCAACAATTGCTTTTTCGTCTCGTGTAAAATATAATCTGTCTGGAAAGAGGAAATCTCAAGAGTTTCTTGAATGACTCGTATAAATATAAATTTATTTACTCAAATATGATTACAATGTTACGTGGAAAAGAAAAGCGATTTTCCCTGGAAAAATTGTGTCTGGTACTGGCAAGCTTAGCCTTTTATGTTTGCTTTTCTAATATAAATCTGAAACGGAAAATCGCTCGAACGTGATAGGTATGTGTAACAAAATAAAAATGAAAAGTGTTAATTAATTTTACATGGAAAGTGAAGAGTCATTCATAGCTCATTCAAGTCATAAAGCTTTGTGCGAATAGCTTGGAAAAAAAGAGCAGCTGCCTTATGAAGTCTCAGCGTTTTAAATACTTTTTTAGAACTCAAGTGCTTTCTGTCGATTACGAAACATTTTTTTAGTTAACACTCGAACACAAGTACAAGGTAAACTTTTAGTAAAAGACGTAGTTTTTTTCAGTAGACAGGGCAAGAGACGTCATCGCAGCAAACAAGCGTTCAAAAAAAAGTTAATGTAGGCGGTGAATTACTTATCTAACTACAGCCCTTAACATATCATAGCATCACTCATAAAAAGCATTCAAAAATTGTAAGTCTTATTTTTTTTATCAAAAGCCAGAGCATTTTGCCTCGCGTACGGATACCTACTTAATAAATTAACCATGCAGCTTACATAAGCATCATTTTTCTGAGTGTCATTGTGCCTCTGTGCCTACGGTGTGGCTGCAGCTCACCGGCAGTTGCCACATATTCGCTAAATTTAAGAATAAGTCAATGTTTCGACCACTATTCCGACATCCTGCAGAGCAGTTAAATAGCTCAATAAACCACATCCAAAACAATTAACAATATACCCTTTTCAAAGCAAGGTGACTTATGTTAGCACCCAAAAAAAGTCTCACTATGGCAGGTTATGATGATACAGTACTAAAAACAATTTTTTGAAGCTTGATGCAGACGAAAACACAGCATGTGAGGGTATATCTGTCTGCGACTTGCGAGCATTAAAAATTTTTGTTGATCGTGATTTTGAAAAATAACAATGATTATTATGAGAGATAGCGATAGATAGTACTCAGCAAACTATTCCAATTATGCTTGATATAACTGTAAAGATGAGTATTGCAGAAATTCAGATTGCAAATGAACACGATAAGCTAAAATACAAACGCTGAGACTGATTGGAACGATTAGGTTTAGAATATGGCACTGGCTATCACACAACAAAAAAAAATCTTGTGTGGTAGAGCAGTTGCTGAATGCATGATGCACATTCGACCAAGCGTATGGTCTCCACTACTGTGCACTATGTAGTGGAGCATTTCTGCACTTGGTGGTTGACTAGCCACAAATAAGAGTTAATTTTCCTGGCAAATCTTGAATTTGAAAAGGGATAATAATAATGAGAGACATAATAAAATGTTTTATGGTCCCTTTTCAATAGCTGATAGTAATGAGCTGAATATTTTTTTTCACAATTAAGTCTTCGAAGTTCATGTACAGATATGCCTACGGCCACAGAAGGGAAAGCAAAATTCATTTTTTTAAAAATCGAAACGAGCAGTTGAGTGGGTTAATTTTTAATGTATTGCGTCATGTAGGTCACGATCGGTCTATCAATGGGTATTTATAGAAGGTATTATTGATTTAGCTGGAATTAAGAAATTAATTTGAGACAATTTTTTTTGTGTCCCTGCAGCTGTCCTAGGAGCTCCATGTGCGTGCGGCTGGGAAAACATCAACTTTGCCTTGTCAATGTATGCCTCTTACTTTATCCTCTTCGCCAACTTCTTTTACATGGCGTACCTCACCAAGAAGTCCAAAATGGCATAAAAACTGGCAATACTGCAAAAAGCTGCAAATTTTTTTTTTGCTAAAATACTTTTTTTTGTAATTTGCAAATAAACTTAAAGTTTAGTTTGCACATCTTGACTTTATATGCAGGTAAACATATATAAAAACGAAGTATTCAGCTTCCAGTGTACAATTTTAAGTATATGCTAGTTATAACTTTAAAATGCAATTTTAAATTAGTGCGGGGAGAATCCACAGTACACTTTTATCAATTAAAAGTTACTAATGTTGATATTTTTAATGTGTAAGGTTTCATTGTTAAACGAATGTGGTTCTGTTCTAGTTTTAAGAAGCAAATATGGATGTAAAAGGATGGAGGATACCAATATTGTAATTAAAGGAATTTTTTTGACTCAGTGTGAACTAAAACTAATTACATGCCATCTTAAGTAATTCTAAGAAAAAGATGTAGCGTTCAGCATTTTTTGTATATACCTACATATATCAAAATATTATTGCAGGAAATGATTGTTGTTAAGATGTAATAATGGCAATGCAAGTGTTGACTAAATACATTTTAAATTGATATACCTACCTAAGCTATGTTTAAAAATTACTAGAGAAGTATGCAGTTTTTAAGTATTCTTGAATACAGTAAAGCTACCAACTTCTCGCAAAGAAGTCTGTGTATTTCTAGCTTAAAAATTGTACTTTCAGTGTAATATACCTAAATCAACATATCCCATTATACCTATACCTATGCAAAGAAAAACAATGATGACGGAAGAAGGATTCCTACTATAGTCCCAAAATTATGTATCTACTAAAAATAATACTCTATAGGTATTGTTAAATCCATTAAATAAGTTGGTGTAGTTAATTTTAAGAATGATACTCTGAAATTGGAGAAGATTTGTTATATAAGTATACAACCAATGTGTGTACATATTACCAGTTTACAAAACTTTAGCTTAAGTTTTTTGTTTCGACTGCTGTGCACTGTATTCAATCAGTATTTTTCTGTAAAGAAAAATAATAATACATTTACTTATTTGATTTTTGAGAAAACAAGAGCGTTTACTGTTTTGCATTGTCACTTACATAATTCATCAAAAGTTGCTCTCTCTTTCAAAACTTCAATTGTTAGGTACATGAAAAGACTGGTTTAGAAGTTTTGCGCCCGACACTTTTGCGCGGAGGACAAAAATGGTAAGTTTTAGTGTGAGAGCCAGTCTACTCGCTTCTCAGGAGCTTAGAGAAGGACTTGCGACTTGCCATAAAGAGCACGTTTCAGGAGAATAACAAAAACATTATCTGTTTCAACGATTTTCACTTTCGTCGTCTTTACAATCTTGTCCTAACCTCGTTTTTTTTTCTTTAAGGATGCACTGTCACTGAGGGAGATGAAAGCATAACAAAAATAAATGAGCGAGCGATTATTCTATTTTCGGTCAGATTACGACGAAACCCTTTACCTCACCCAACATTCCATTGTTGATTGTTGTGCGTAGGTATTCATATAACCTTTCCTCTGTGGACTACGGGCTGAGAACGAATGCATACATGTGTGTACGGCATACAAAGGTTGTCAATTTCCTTAACTTTCCAAAAAGTAAATAAATAAATGGGAATAAAAATGCGGCTGACAGCCAACAATTACCTTATATGGCATTTTAAAATAGTTGTCGTGAATGAACAGAACTTTTTGTTTTGTACTTGCACGTACACTAAAAATGGGAACGATTCAGATCGCTTTCCCTTCGCCGTTGCTCTTTTTGGGGAAGAGCTTTGCCTAAAACTTTGAGCTTAGAAATGGGCTGCGCTGCATCCTGTCAATCTCTTTTTTTTTCAAGGGAGCTCACTGCATGCAAATTACGCACTTGTTCTATTTTTATAGAACCTCCTCTGCGTAGCTCACAACGGAGCACATTCATGGTTTGTCAATTTTTGTCATTGACGATAAAACTTGGGGTTTAGAGGCGACTTCAAGCAAGAAACTCATTTTTAGTGCCCATAATTCGCTTAGTGTCCTCATCAATGTAAACTGGTATTCAGTCGCCACAAAAACAATGCTGACTATTGTTCTCCGCTTAATGAAACTGGAAAAAAATTAAGTGTAATAAATCCGGGTGCGGTGCGGTGCGGTGTCCTTCACAGCTTATGAATGGAAATGAGAAAATATAATAAAAATGGGACTGGTTACATCCACTTTCAACTTTAAAAGACAGTAAACCACTAACGTAATTGTTTATTCGTCATCTCTATTTCAGTCATATTGCAAAAGGGATAAAGAACATTAAATATGTAAAACTGCGGTACCATTTTTCTTAAAATAATAGGAAGATTGTCTCGGTGGTATTTTTGTACTGTGTCTATGACCTATTATGAATGAATTCTATTTACTCTTAAAAGTGGATTCAAAAAGTGATCCCTTAATGACGAGACAGAAGACAGCAGCATCAGATTAGAAACTATTTCAAGGCTACTTACCCTAAACATATTTATTATTTATATTTACAAGTTTGTTTGACTTTCTTTGTTGTGGCGATTAGGAGGGCATTGAAACTCACTGTCACCGTAAACCGGACAGTCCTCAAGTTGGGGCAAGGTCTCCTTCAAATCTCCTAAACATTTAGTCACTAATTTCAACTTGCAGATGCAGTGATAAAATGCACTGCCAGGGCCATTATTTACATCCTCATTTTGATTGCATCCCGACAAATTTTCTTCTAAATTCGGAAATGGAAGCGCTGGCATGAACGATTTGTTATTGCGATATAGCAAACGGAGTTGCTTTTCGTTGTCAGCTCTATTTTTCTGGGAGTCTGATCGAGGAGATACTTGTCCGCTATTGGGCTGAAATAAATAAATGAATGAAATGCGATGTAAATTAAATTAAAATTCATTATTAAAATTTGAAGCTGATACGATTAATGTAGGTAATATACCTTGAGCAGGAGGTTCTGCGAGAAAGTGCACCTTTCGCAGTCGTCATGATTGAACTTAAACTAGTAGGAAAAAACAATTCGCGTGATTTACTATAAGTTAGTTTTTCCTTTTCCGCATAAATAATAAATGAATGATAAAGATGCTACCTTCATCATCAGTTTATCGTTGAGATGAGATAACTTCTTGAATATTATCGTTTAAACTTGTAACTGTTTTGCTCAATAGAATATTCTCTTGGTTAACGGAATTTATGGAATGCTGAAGGGAGTCTTGTTTTCTGGACGATAGCGCGCTCTGTAAGTCAAAAAGGTGCATTACAATTACAGTACAAGAGAATTATGATAAAATGGTTTACTTCACTGTCAAAAACTGCATACATTAATGAACATTTGTCGCACTGAATCACGAAGATGTGCTAGTCTTTGGGGTAAGTTAGCACTACTTTCAGCTTCCGACCTATGATTTTGCGTCTGTATACTCAAAACTTCCTCCAAGTCGCATATAAATGCCTCATATTTTAAAATCTGTTGGAAAGGTAACATGAAATCAGGTAAATCAGAAGACATGGTTAGAGGAAGCGGCTTCCAAAAGATATGCTTACTGCATTGCTTTGATCAAGCAGCTTTTCTTCCTGGATTGCAATTAACTGCTGATTATTTTCAAACAGTTCTTTCATCAGATTTAGCTTTTGAAGTGGAGGTGCACTAAACTGGTTTTCGAGTAAATCAGTGCCTATTCTGTCTACGTTCATTGTATCAGAAGTGTGCGAAATAACGTTCTGGTTTTGCTTTCCGAACAAGGCGGTAACAACATTTTCCAAATGTTTAACTTTTTCCACCATGTACAAATTACTGTCGTTTGCCTCGCTTAATTGCTTTTCAAGTTCATGCTTTTCCCTCAGAACAACTTCGACTGGAGATTCTGGTCGCAACTGTAACTAAAATAAATTGAGTATCTCAATGTAAAAATATAAAATATGTCCACGAATGACAAGTGAGCTCATTCTATGCCTTCGTTTTAATAATAACTGATACCTGTTCATTGTTAAAACTGGCCTCAGTCTGCTTATTCAATCGTTTCTTTAAAGCAAGTCGACACTTCTTCAACGTTTTAACCCCACTCCAGAAGCTACTAGAATGCGTAGTTAAACAAAAGTCACCTGCGCCGATATTCTGTCTTTGCTTTGAAAAATCTCCTGAAGAAGCTTCACCCGAATCATTGAACTTCGCACAATCTTGAAGTGCCTGCAACACCACTTTCCTAGCATTTGCCGTCTTCGCGAAAGAAGTCACTTCAGAGCTTAACAAAGAGCTTTGGGTATCCAACTGATTGCAGTCTGTTTTTAGACGACCAAGCTCTGTGATCATTCGTACCTTTTGCTGAGAAATAGTAATTTTTAAAAAGTCAACTTATCAGTAAATTGGAGACAATAATGGTAAGGCAAAACAAACATTTTATTTTAGGCGTGTGTACATTCTCAAACTTGTCTACTAAATTGGCTACATCTCTCTTATTGCAGCAATTTATGCATTGGCAATACTTATCGTAATAGATATCACGTGAC
>JAHZND010003758.1:0-10307 GCA_027744115.1 Acrocyrtus sp. NNG-2020 | reverse complement strand
GATAATGACAAACAATGCGATCTATATATAATGTAATCACGAAAAGTTATCAATCAATGAATTCTATTCATACTCCGCGTTTCTGTGTATCTTATCATAACAAGGAAGCTCCAAAAAGCCGTAATAAGCAAAGCCATTCACAATGAAGTTTTTTTTCCGGTGTACGTGAAACACTATTTGAGCCGCAAAGTGGAGTGGGTAATTGTAAAAAAAATTATATAATGCCTAATTTTATTCAACTACCTATTGTTCCAATGGAGGACCTTCAACGTGGCTGTTGACTTCTTGCTTAGGCACAGGTTGTCTCATTGAAATATATCTGCAGTTTTCTACTTTGTTTACACAAGTGCAAAGAAAAAAGTATTCTTTTTTTCTGCGTAACATCCAACAAGACTTTCTCGTGGCCTTCATTCATCAGAAAATATAATAATAATACTCCTGTTCCCTCAACTTTTAAACGGGACAGTGGATTTGCAAAGGAAAACGTTCATTTGAAAACTGCATTACAAACTCTGATCTCGACAAAATGGAGACATGTCCTTAGGAGCAGAGCAAAAAAAGGACATTGTAAAAAATAAACTCCTTTCTGCCCGCAATAAATATGTGTACGTGGATGTATGTACATTGGCATTAAACTAACTGTACTTGTTGCTTCTATTTCCTGCCACAAGTCTTATTAGCCTTGTAATAGAGTACAAGTACAAGAAAAGCAGCACAATATAATTTTTTCTCAATTAACCATGCGCACTTTGTGACTGTGACTTAAGCCATTCTCAAAGTGGGCTTTAGTTGAATTGAGTTGAAGTTGAGAGGCCTGAGAAAAGAACGTACGCCACAGGTTTAGCTGGTATAAAAGTTGACTGCCTTTCTTCTACAGGCACACATTTTTTTCTATTTCTAGATGGACGGGGTGGTGGACGTGATGTACTTTTTAATGGGTAAGTGTATACGTGTGTCGAGCTTCTTTTTTTATGAGAACTGAAAACAGCAGCAAACGAGTGGCATTTTTACAGGGGAACTGCAATTTTCAAAGAATGATTAGTTTTTTATAAAAAGTCTGGTGGATGGCGATGGTAAAATTCAATAATGAAATGATTGATTTCTTCTCCTTCGTTCCTTTTACCTCCGGAGAATAAAAAAAAGAATGTGCTATGCACGATGGAATAAAGTGAGCAAAGACAAATGTTGGCTTAGGCATTCACCACGCACGATCAAGACCAAGACCGGAGACCATAAAAAAATTGATATTTGAGCTGAGGACGAAAAATATCTTTTCTTTCTAGACATCCATCCATTCATCCATCATACCTGCAACTGCAACTTATGCATAACTTTTCAGCTTTGGCTCTGGGAGATTTCAAATCATGGAGTACTGCTGAATGGATCTGTTATTGAGTTGTTTTTACGGTAATAAAAAATGTTTAATGCGCACTTTTACTACGTTTATCACTCTCTAAAAAGGAGACTGCTCAGCACAGAAGAACTGTCTTTTAGAAGCTGATGGAGAGCTCAATCTACAAAAAAAATTTACATTTACCACTCCGACCCGACGACTGCTCTAAGCTCCTTTGCATCTTAACATTTCAGTAATTTTTATCTCCAATCGGATCATCATTCGTTATTAATGACATCATCTTTTTAGCAGCTTTAATTACTTACACGCGTCAGTCGTCATAATACAAAATACCATATATTTACTTGTTACATCTTCATAAAAATATCCGATACCGATATAGCCCACCAACACCCAACTTAAAATAATATATTTTTTAAGCTCCTGGGTATTTTTAGCAGCACCGATAAGACGAGGATTAGACTTTCTGAGTATTTTAGTTACATTGCTTTTTTATAGCTTCCTAACACTGGTCATGGAATATTTGGCAAAGAAAATTTTATTTCAAGAGTGACACGGCATTTTTCTTTTCTCGTAAGAACGGAACGTGATTATGATTACGATTATGGCATCAAAGAAAGTGTGGTGGTGTGGTAAGTCATGCACAAAAATGTATTTTTATATTTCATGCAAAGATATTCCGATCAAGTGAAAGAAGAGACGAGAGAAAAAAAATTCACGACGGAGATATAATATTACTTTTCAAGCTCAATTATAACATAAAAATATCCAGCCGGAGTGGGTAAATTATTATTTCATTTTCTTATCAAAATCAAACATTTTTTGTTGTTTGCAGTGTAAAGACACGTTACAACGCTCACTTACCCTAATAAATACATGTGTTCTATGAATAGAGAGATAAAGTGTGACTGTGACGAAGATGAACCTTCTCATTTTTCCCTGTTATCAGATGCTATCATCAAGCAACGGTAATAAATGCAGCAGCACTATAAAAAGCATTTAATAAAGTGGGAGACGGCGGAGCATGATGATCTATCTAGTTGGGGGAGTAATAATGCATGTGAAAATGCTTTTTTTTATTTTAAAACCAGTCTACTCCAGAGATAACAGAATAAAATGACGGGGAAAGATAATAAAAATATATGTCTAGTCAGCTCAGAAAATAAAACTGCATATAGCAAATTATGAAGACATACGAGTGTTGGAATTTTTTTGCACATTATTTTTTGCAGCTTTATAAAAATTTACACCGCAAATAGGCTCGGTTTGTTTTGCAAATTAATATGTAGCGAGAGCTAAAAAAATAAAGTTATTGCATTAAAAACGCTTTTTGTCGGTTAGTGTGTATGGTGTGCATACGTACGCACACGGGTTTAAAATGTGATTATGATTACGGTTCTAATCTTGTTCGGATATAAATACCTTGAATAAAAAAATTGCGATGGTGGATGTGTAAATGTTTGTAAGAAAATTGGGTTTATAAAAGCTGCAAATATGTGTAATAATGCAGTTTTTTGTAAATGTTTTTCATGGGATAAAAAATGTTGGTTTTGTGTTACGTTTTCAGGCAAAGTTTTTACACTTGTATTTCGTTCCCTACATTTTCCACTATCTTATCCAACTAATTACACCGTATTTTGTGCGCTTCATCATCAAAAAAAGTTTATACAAGGTGAAATTATTCTATTTCAGATAAAATGGGATGTGTGTACACTGCACACTTTGTTCCTTAATGGAGATTATCTACTTTGTTTAATTTTCTTTATGATAGTGACGAAGGCAAACTCCCACAATTTACCATTTTATAATAATGTTATTTCTTTTTTGCACTTTTTGCGACGGAACTCGAAGAAGTGCAAATGTGCAAAAAATTGTATTAAAAAAATGTTTATGCAGTAGCCTTTATATATTATTTTTTTGCAAAAGCATTGCATACGTATGGGTGGGTGGTAGTGACAGAGCACGTGAACAAATTTTGAAATGGCAATGGCAGCAGGGTAGAAATTAGCACTTGGTAATTGCGATTACTGTAGCTAAGACAGTTTCAAATAACTCAATATACTCCGATTCCAAAGTGCACTGGCACTTCAAGTAGTCTGACCATGACTCAATTCATTGACTTCCATTCTAACAGTCACAACTACGTCTCCTCCTCTCATTCAATGTCAGATGGAAAATACGTACAAATTTTTGTGTACATAATACGCAAGGTAAATATTTCAGTATCGGGTAATCGAGTTGAAACCAATTAAAGTTGCATCAGCCAGTTTCATCACAATTGAGTTGCTCCCGAAATGGAAAAAATTGTCACATCGGGAGCACATGCATATTATCGGACCTTACTCCAGCCATACAAATCTCTCCATACAAATTTCTCAATGACAAGAGCTCCAAAGTAGTAGTACAGCACGCACAGAATGGTGTACTTTAGTGTTTAGTACACACAGTTAAAGGAACGGTTTAATACTGCCAGAAATAATATTTCTTTTTTACAGACGGAGGTACACGACTTCGGTGAACGATTGTAAAAAAATGGTTGTGCTACGAGCAAATTAAACCTTTTCAAGTGCTGCACCGTGCTCATATACTCGTGCCCGTCTGGACATCAATTTTCCAAGCTTACATAAAAGTAAAATTCTTGCGAAATTCAAGTTGATGATATTCCAATCGGCAGCAGCACAGCCACAGCGACAGAGAAAATAACACGACACCTGAACGTGACACCTTGCTCATTTTCGAGTGAACCTGGTGACATATTGAAATCACTCTCTCGTCATATCGTTAAACTTTTTTTCATAGGCATTTGTATATATATTTACTCCTACTTTAAATAAACAAAAAAATGAAAAGAAGTTATGTGCATATCTATATCGTTTAAGGTCGACTTGACACATTGGATAAAAAAAAATAGCATGCGCAGTTAGCTAGGTCGTCGTTTAGGATGTAGTTTTTGTGGCGTGTGTGATTTTTTAAACTTTTCGTAAAGACCGTAAAAACTGAGAGAGTATGTACGAGTAGTATTTTCAAGCGTGTAATTAAAACTGAGCTAAATCCATCATCACTTGTGCATTTTGTCGTTACGTGTTTTATTGCTGTTTGCAAAAATGGCTGCAGTAATCACCTAAGACATCAACTGTAGGAAATAGGCAATAATAATCGAATTTGTGGTTTATGTATGGTAATCAATAAACACAGACTATTTGGGCTAGCACATGATCAAATTGGCAGGCAGGTTGGAGATGTCTCAGAATGCCCCGAGAAATGATCCCTTACTTTACGTGTGATATTATGATGACATGTGGAAAAGGTGCAAAACTATGAGAAAAATATTTAAAACAAATTGTTTTTCTTACCTAGCATTTTGCTTAAATCCGCATTGTGCAAGTCAGGATTTTCATCGGCCAACCGTTTCCGCTCAACCTTTGCCCAAACCATAAAGGCATTCATGGGTCTGCGAATTCGCTGCTCTTTCTTTGGCTTTTCTTGGTGGTGACCTACCATCCCGTTTCCACCATTCATAGCAGCAGCCAAGGGATGATGAGGATTCATCATAAGACTTGGTGGTATTCCTGCTAAGCCATTTGGCCCATTTGCATGATGGTGGTGGTGGGGATGATGCGTAGGGAAGCGGGCATGTGGGTGATGCGGATGAGAATGGCCATTTCGCTGTGACCACTCTTCCATCTGTGACGGAACACCCATTCCTGGTGGCACCGGTGACATACCACCAATTTGTTGTTGTTGCTGATATGGAAATCCAGGAAAGCCATTGGAATGATAAGGCTGTTCTGTGAGAATGTAACCACCAGCACCTAAATCGGCGCTTCCTGGTCTACCGATGACCATCGGATTGCTGTGTGGACGCATGTCCAAATCTGACCCGATGCCTGTTGGTCCCACGGGAAATTCTTCCTTAATGTCTTCCATACCGTGGAAGTGGAAATTTTCCAGCAAAGTTGAGATAATTCAGAAACCTTTCTTAATACTGCTTCACCACAGTAGTTAAATGCAAAGGAGCTGAATATTTACTTTACAAATGTCCCACACAAGTTCAAAGTCTTAACTAGCGCAAGAAAAATTTTTGACCCTACTCGTCGCATATAAAACTGTCCACAATAATCGGAGCACATTTAGGAGTAAAAAAGTCGTTGAATTCTAATTATGTGGCCTACTATTGAGGTTATTGAAGTTGCTCTAACTTCGGATTCAATTCTCATTTATTGACACAATTCTCTTAATTTTTTTATTTTTGTAACTTTTCCCTATTCCCAAAACAATGACTTGGCCTAGTAAATCACCCTACAATGCATAATAGCTTTCACCTCGAGTTTACGTGCACCTCGGTCAGGCTAATGATCCCAAAAATAAGACTTACTAGCCTCCCAAAAAATACTTAAGCAGAACTATAATGCAATTACGTGGAATAAAGTATTAAAAATGTTCACAAGCTGTCAGTCACCAGTCACATCAGTGCAAAAAACTAGATGGAGCGTTAGCCACGATGCATTTGTCACTCTATCGGTTTTCCACTCATATTGGAACCGTTAGTCGGCCACACGAGCACAATTATCACTAGCCCAGTTGAATTATGAATTTACATAAATAATATTTCCTTACGTATTTTTCCAGCATTCACCGTAAAAACTGTTTACATTCAACTGATCCAACTCACTTTAGACTGCAATCAATTAGCAATAATAATTTTATTTTATGAGTCACCCAAAAATTAGCTTTTACGTCACCAATTTACATAATCCATGCAATTAAAAGTACCGACGCTAACACTTTAAAATAGGGTTTCTTTTCACTCGGTGAACAAAGTAAATGTGAATTAAAATCAAGCACAATTACAGCTTTTAACGAACTTTAATCACAACATTTAGCAAGAGATATGCAGAGCTTCTGCTAAAAAAGGAAGGTAAATGTGTGAAGATATGATACGATATGATATGACAATATCCCGACTTCTACGTGCTCAAAAGTGAGACTGAGCCTGAGTGGAAGCACGGCAGTGAGACTTTACCTGTTCGCCACACAACACTTGTGCAGTGGAGGATACTGTAAAAATAGCTGGTCTTTGCATTTAAGTAGAAGCAACAGGCTGCTGTTGCTATTGCTGTGCTGGTTGTGGATGTGGTGGATCGTGTTGATGTTGATGAAGGAGGGGGAAGGAGTAAGCGTAAAGGATAATAATGTACGCAGTTTGCTGTTGCTAGTTTAGAGAAATTCTGTATGAATGAACAATGTGCAAGTTTTATGGGCACTTCACGTACATAATCTAATCAGTATACAGGTTTTTACCTGAGAATGATGAAAAACTATCCGAAATCCTGGTCACTTTTCCCCATTCTCAGGGAGAGGACATCCAAAATTGAAAAATCTCCGTGAAAGGGTGCATAACGAAAAACTGTTTATTTATTTTAGCATCCGTGATAATCATAACTTAATGTGACGTCAAATTGTTATCATTTAGCAATAGAAGTGAAATAACCACTCGGGTATTGCATTTTTTTAAAACGTATCAATATTTTGATTATGGGATGGTTACATAAAGCACTTCATGTTTTACAGGTGAGAATGCTCCAGCTCGTGCCTGATTTGAAAAAAAAATAACTAGAATTAAACTGGCACTTACCAGATACACCACTTGTCGTACTGATGCTACTGTTTCATCTGTTTCATCTGTTTCAGATTCATTTCATTGAAACAAGTTATGGCTAAAATAGTAAATGCATGCGGTATTCTGCACGGCAGTATGATTGCTTTATGCGGAGATGGTCTTTGCTTAGTACTAAACTCTGGACTTGATATTTACTAGGTATAGATGCTTTCACTTAACCTAAGTCCTATTATTGCTTGTTTTGTTAGGGCATGCTGAAAATTGAAAAACTAAAAGGTTGTATTCTCATCGTCTCCATCGTTGAGATTTGAGACTCGTTAGCAAAAAGAAGCAAACACAGAAACATGAAAAAGAGCCGGAAAATTGTAATGGGTTCATTCGGTTGCTGTGGAAGGGACTTGTTGACTTGATTTTTTCATATTACACTTGAAGTATGTATTCCTTTGTCACTAAGCAACTCTTTTATTGAAATGTTTTGGTCCAAGTTCAAAAAATCATCTTACTTTTTATGAGGCAGGAACGATCAAGTTTCTGAATTTATCGGCGAACTTTAGACTTTGGGGCATTGCAGTACAAATATTGAAGTTTTTTGGGTGAATTTTTAAGCTTTTTGAAGGAAAGTGTTTTAAAAACAATTTTTGTGGATTACAAATTAAGGTTCCAAGTTTTTTGGGTCAAAATGAAGCAATCAGAAAGAGCAGGTCTTCAATTTCCAGTGGGTCGCATTAGCCGCAAACTGAAAAAGGGGAAGTTTGCTCCACGTGTTGGGAAAGGAGCACCGGTACTGTCTTATTGTTAACATTAATATTGAACATTTTCAATGATTTCAAAAACTACATTCCAATCCTCATATAATCGCTACAGGCGGAGGTTCCGGTGGTGGGGGGAGTGGGGGGAGTGGGGGGAGTGGCGGCGGCGGTTCTGGTGGAACATGCTAAATTCCTACTGGGCTGGTCCATCTTGCTAGAGTCTTTTGTGAAAGTTTATGTGTTAATTTTTAAGATTAAGCATTTTTATGCATTGTTATACAATATAGTACATAGCAAGAAAGTCACCACTGAAGTAGTAGCATTAAGGCAGTTTTAACTTGTTAATTGTTGTCCATTTTACTTAAAAAACAATATTTTGCGGCTTTTATTTTCTGCCTTTTCGAGGAAAGTAATACAACTAATTATATTACTATTAAGCTTTCCGCAAGTTCTCGTTGCCATTTTCAAGTACAAGATTTAGTTGTAGAGCCGATAAGCAATTCTAATCCAAGCGTAACTAAAATCACTACATGAATGTTTGTCTAACAATTAAATCATAGTTGGTAGTTAAAGTTAATATTGTGTCAACTTGGAGCTTGAGAAATAAAGAGATTCATTAATTCCAGATTTAGTTCCATCACATTTCTTCTTAGGATAATCTTAACTCACTCACTTTATTACGCAAGTTTATTTGCGTATGCTGAATCTTAGAAATAAGTAGATGATAAACGCCGAAGTATTTTTTAAAAATATTAAGTTAAATTGTTATAAGAATAGATCGTGTAGGTACACCTCATTTAAAATCGTATTTCACCCCGCACAAAGATACATAGTACGTAGCGAAGCATGGAGCAGCCGTCGCCTCACACCGGTATGTGTATTTACAATACGCATACCTACTCACGTTAAGCAAGTATCTGCTCTTTGTGAGATTCAGCTTCAAAACATTGCTAGTTGTCAGCTGTGCACACCGAGAGGCGAAATACGATTTTGAATGAGGTGTATTAGTTTTTGTCATGTATTTTATAATAGCCCTAAACGTGAGAAACTTTAATTCGTTGTTTTAATTGAGACAGTTCGATTTAAAATGTAATCAAGTAGCTTTCACATTAAGAATAGTTTTAAACTCGGTCAGAAAAAATAAAAACCTTGTACAGTCATCGACTTTCAGTCTAATAAAAATGCTCGATGTGCTGCTGATGCGATAAAATTTCCTTAAAAATTGCATTTTATTGCTGTTTAGAAACTCGATTACATTAAGTGATAAGTACATACACTATCTCATTTATTTCCCTAGTCGGGTATGCATTTTATAGTCAATTACATCAATAAATACTTTAGAAATAAAATACTTTTGGAATGGATAATGCACTATATCAACTCATCTATGTATTATGCATTTATAAAAATTCAATACCCTCGTACTTATGGTCTCCTACTTTAATTTCCGGTAGTATAACATTACCATCCATATCAAAAACCATTACATACGATGCCGTCTTTCCTTCAATTTCTTCTGATTTTAAGGCTATAATAAAATTGTCTCCAGTTCCTGGAATCCATTTAAAGCTAGAAAACCCATGGGTTGGTATCACGTCGCCTACATGACGAACCTGTAAAAACATCATTCCTTACATTATATTACTTTATTTTTGAAGAAACTATAAAAGCAGACTATGCACAAGCTTAAGGCAAACGAAACGTATGAAAACAGGAAAAGTTGCTGTCATTACCTCAATATTCGTGAAATCTTCGTCCGTCAAAAGCATTATATTGGTGCCTTTCTTTTCATCAGTCTTATCATTGTACTGCTCCTTACTGGCTCGACGAGGTAGAAATACCCACTTCTTCCATGTCTCACTCCAACCACCTGCCTCGTGAATTACGTAACCTGAAAAACAAGGGTTGAAAATATCTTTATTTGATGAAAATTCACACTTGCAAACTTTCGATGGCTTCTCTCGTTTAAGGTTTAAGTATTAACTAGACCAAATATTAAAGGTAAGTTTGGATTTTTTTGGATTCTTTACCTGGAAACACTATTCCCAATGAACTAGCTAACTTCTGGTATCTTTGTTTCCAGTCGTGATGTCTTACTTCACCAGTAGTTGAAATAGATTTGACAAATTGCGGATTATGGTTTACTAGTTCTCCCGTGGCAGTTGTCCATTCTTTTCCCAAACCTCCAACCCACAAATGATCTCCTTTAACACCAGCCCACTCGCACTTGAAACCTACAATATGTTGCAAATGATTATAGAACTTGTTGTACTGATAGTACAAACGACTTTAGATGCCCTTTTGCGTATGTATTTGCCATCAAGTCGGCATTTAAATAGAAGCTACCTTTTGGGACAGTTCCATTTCCGTCAGGAAGGATTACCCACGGAATAGGAACAACTTCATCTCCATCCAGGTTCGATAACTCATACACTATTCCAGTTCTATCGTCACAACTATACAGCTTTCCGTTGAACACAGCTAGCTCAGATAACTCCATTCCCCGATCATCTTCGTTAATACCCGATTTTATAGTACGGGGTTCTCCGTTTTCCCATTCGATTGTTATCTAAAGCAAAGTTTA
>JAHZND010003757.1:0-10579 GCA_027744115.1 Acrocyrtus sp. NNG-2020 | reverse complement strand
ACATCCAATTTTGTTTGGTGCCTGTATAATTGTAGCTTTTGCAAATATAAGAAAGTACCTTTCTTGTATAGTTTCTGCTCTCGGAAATCCAAGTTAGCGATGACTGAAACGGTGAGTTAATCGTTTTGTCGTGTATAATTGCCACGACTGGTTTTCTAGTAATAACGGGAAGAGTCACTCCAGCGAAATCAACTCCTAGAAAGTTGGTGATGACAACAAGACAGATATCCTTTTCATTAGTTAGTCTACTAAAGTTTAATGAATTCAGTGGTAGGTCCCACATAGAAAACAAATTGTCGTGAATTGACTGGATTAATGAATCACCATCAGAGGTATAAACTGTCGGGCTATAAAGAATACTTTCTACAATTTTTAGGAATGACGCACTCGCTACTGCAGCAGCAAATACAAGAAAGTTTTTACTCAACATATTTTTTCGTTGCTGTGTAGAGATATAGATTAGACATATTTCTGCTCATCGAATTTAAAACGATTTAATCCAATAGCTTACTATAAAAATATAAACTTGCAGTGATGCTTTGTCATGCGTGTGCCAGCTATAAAGTTCAAGATTAATTGCAGGTTTCCATCAAATTCTATGCGCAAATGTTTAATCCATTCTTCTTCGAGTACCTTACAAATGGCGCATAATTACCCATTTTGCAGTCCATTAACCCATTCGAAAAAAGACATTTAATATTACACTGGAAAAAACCTCGAAAATCGATTATGCAAAATGAAAGGTGCAATCAAGAAACATTGTTCTGTTAATTGGCAGCTATGGTCAATTATGACAAGTTTTCATTGCGTCAGAGGAATGGCGTGTTAGCTTTCCATTACTGGTAGTGCAGTGTGTCAATTTTTTTTAAATGTCTAGGTGAATGCGGTGTATCTGGGTGTATACGTAGACTAATGAATGTTTAATAAAATTTTTGAGGCTTAGAATTCTTTTGGTATTGTAGCGTAAGACATAACATATTATTATATCAATGATTCAATATAGTGTAATATAGTTACCAAGCGGTTTTTTTTCAAATTGGTACAAGTACCAGATATTTCATAACTGTGTTAATTCAAGACCAGCTAAATGTTTATAAACAGCTTGAAATTTGTAGTTAATGTTAGTCAGCTGTATGCTCTAAATGCTTTCCAATATTCGCTACATTTGCTGTAATTGGTATAGATAGGTTATAAAGACGGTAATTCACTAGCAGCTCCATTTGTGAGATCAGCAGAGCCATCGATAATCCTACAAGCAGAACCGTGAAAATTACAAAAATGTTTCCGTCCAAGCTCGTCCCTTTATGAACCTTCTTCTGTGACATTGCATTAATTGTTATCAATATTTCTGAATTGTTAAACTGCTCTACTGGCAACGCTTTCAATAGGTGTATCCAGTGAAGTAGAATTCCACTTTCCTTGAATTGAGCCAGTCTCTTTAAAAACGAAATGTGAACTTGTCCTTCAATTTTAAATTCAAACTCCTGCTGAAAATATATTTCCTTTCCAATGTATGCCTCCCTCTGCAAATTTTTAGTTGCAATTTTTAGGGATTGGGCTTTTTCTCTCCGTAAAATAAAAACAGTTCTATCACATTTTATTAGCTCCTTTAATCGTCGAGCTTCTTCCGCAATTGCATATTCCTTTCTCATTGCTGCTAAAATTGCAGATTGCGACTCGAAAGGTACACTTATTGTTAGTGCTACATTTTTGAATGTCGACACAATGATTTTAGATGTACCTGGAATTAATGCACTGTTATTATATACCAGTCCATCCTTTCTCGCTGCAGCCATATGGTTATATTCATTTCCTTTTATGTAGGATGTGATGACTACCCGCACATTAATTTTCTTTTCCTTCAGATTAAAAGCCTCTTCCAGCCGTTCAGTTTGTATTTGTTGAAATGGAGTTTCCAGATCAACTGGGTGAACATACACATACATAATGAAGGATGCTGTATATGTCTTGAATTTTTCATTAATCATATCTTCATACGTCTTATATCGGATCGGGGCTCTTGGCGCCACCATTTCATACACATTTGAGTTCTTGTAACCGCTGCTTAGTACAGTCCCTAGTAGCAAAAATATTCCCTGCATTATACGAATGGGATGACGACCAATAAACCCCATCTCTTTCAGGAATGGATCGCCCTGCTCCACTAAAATTTTGAAAAGTGAAACTCCCATTTGAAGAATGTTAGCTGTCTCCTTCATACAAAATGTGAGTATTATATACCACACCATGCCAATAAACACCACAAAACCACTTACGCATATCCAAATTGGAATGTCATACACATCAACTAACTTTTGGTAGCCAAGGGGCGTCAAGCCTTTTGTGGCACATGTAACAAACTGCCAACTTTGAAAGGGATTTGGAATATGAAATGCGTTGTACTGCACTGGTGAGCTTACGTGAGCCAACTCATTCCATCGTGTAAGTGAGTACCCAGTTGATCTAACTGCAGGGTTCCACTTGCCATTTAAGCATAATCCATTTTTGGGAAAATTTCCTACGATGTAACTATAATTATTCATAACTGATTGCCACTCGTACCCAATACTGTACACAAAACCGCTATCCTTGCTGTCAATCAAAGTTATTTTACTATTCACTTTTTTCCTAGCAATTCGGTGTAAGACGAGCCCACAGTGCAAGAACTTTATAGAAAACACCGCATTTCCTGATATCTCCCAATGTTGATGTACATCATTAGATAGCGGGTGACTCTTTAGCTTTCCAGCAGAACTATAAAAATGTATGTAATAGCCTGAGTTCCAAAGTAGCGTAACCTGTTGAATTGATGTTGCACTGAAAGCATATCCGCTTTCCGTGGAAACAACAGCCCCTACGAAGAATAGTTCCTGATATGAAGATGATGAGAAACGTGAGATGCTTATATGATTAAATAATATCAGGTTGACTTCATAAAGGAAATTTTTCATAACAGTCTCAGGAAATGTAATAACCTCCAAGGTAGGTTTTCTAGAAGGAAGTGCGATGAATAGCCTGTTTCTTCCTGTTAATTTCCAATGTGAGCGGCACCCTTTACGAATTTCATCGTAATAAGATGAGCTGCCGAATGGAAATTGAGGACCAAGTGTTTTTGAAGGCACCAGCACATAAACTGCAATCTCACAAGTCCATGGCTTGGAACTGCTTGCAGATAAGAGAAAATCAATATCTTTACTGTTACAGTAAAAGGGTCGTTTGAGGAGCGGACTACGTAGAAAGACTGGATAGCTAATGGATTTCAAAGTAGCCTGAATGTAATTGGTGAAGATTAGTAAGCAGTGCCTGTCACCAAGAAGATCAATTAATGCTCCAAAATCCACAGGTGACGAGGTAATACCCCAATGGGACAAGATGGCGATATTCAACTTCCTGCTAAATGAAGCTTGCGTGCGGAAAGTTTCCACTGTGCAAAAACTCCAAAACATTGTCATAAATATTACCCGATACAACGTACTGACAACGTTCATATTTGATAGAAAGAAAATGACCAAAACGAAGTTTCTGTAGGAAATGAATCAAAGAAAAACGGAAAAAGTAAATGCGTTCCAGTTACCAGGGAACAGACTATCATCGTATATAAATTGTGAAGCATCTTTGGCAGAGTATTCCATCGTTACGGCATTATGTATTTATCCATTTAGGTAAACAATAGTATTTGGTCTTGGCTACGGATGTGTCTATTATGTTGCAGCTTTCAACGTCTCAAGTGTTTCTACAAGAACTGAATACTTGTTTCCAAATTTTGAAGTCGAAGGCATATATTTGTTTTGGGTTTTATTAATTTCATTGTCAATTTTCCGATAAATTATAAACAATAGATTATTGCTTTTACTAGTATTATACGATACAATGTAGATATATGTTATCAACAAGGCAAATACACGTGCGAGACAAAAAATATTAACAATACATGTCTGTGTTGCATTAATGGTCACTGGTATTGCAACAACAATTAATTTTCATAAGTGTAACTAACTGCTCTCAAATTGGTAAAATGCATAACACAGTTCAGGCTGGTTAAATTTTGTTTAGTTTTATATAAGCAAAAAAATTTTGCCAATAGCACATTCAGCCGATCCGGTTGCATATGAACAACCTTTTCCCTTTGCCTGGTTCTATGTACGTCATCAAATAGTGAAGAAAGTACCACGGAAATTCCATAAGTGTTTGCCACAGGCAAAATAAACTTCATAATTATCTTATAGGTAAATAAACTAAAACCAGGTTTTTAGTGCCACCACCAGTCTACATTTCAACACAGTTTGATGTATGCTTAATACACTTAAATAATTTTAGTGTCGAAAATGTAGACATGATCTAATTAATGATGATTAGTATGTACCTATGCATAGGTAACTGTAGTTTCACAATGAGGCTATTTCGAATCTCTTCTCACCATTCTCAATAATCTCACCATTCGATGAGTGCTAACGTACTTTCAAAATTTGCACAACGCTTTCTTGCTCTCTGAATTTTGCCAGAATTACCTCCCCAACAAATATTACTATAGGAACAGAAACTGTGACCATCCAGCAATATGCAATGCCAACAAATACTTCCTCCGATATGCTTGAAAACGCATGCTTAATTCGTTCAAATCTTTTTGAGCAATCCTCCAAGCAGTACAAATATTTTCTCAGTAGCTGGCTGAACAGTTGGTTAGCTAACGTACCATTGTAAATGCGACGCATGGCTATATTTGAAATTACTGCGCTACTGTAACCGTTATGGTACTTTTCCCATCTTTCGATAAGTCCAGTGTGGGAAATTTCTGATAAACCACGATCTATTATTGGATAAAGAAAATTTCCAAAAGTAACCAGAAAGTGCTCCATTCCTAGAATAGGTACAGGGAATCTATCCGATATCCATGTGTTAGGAAGCTGACCTAAGCTACTCGAAATAGTAGCTGTCGTCTCGTCTTTTGCAATTAAGGAAAACTCAGCAGGTAGTGTTGTAGCTGGTCTTCCGTCAAGCATCGCTTCCCAATGAAACAAACGATGAATTTGACTGTAATTTCTCGAATAAGAAAACCACGTGAGCCTTTTTAGCAGTTTATTCATCAGCTTATAATGTTTCGGTTGAAGAATACTACTTCGAAGGACAGCTGGTATGGAAAGATTTATCAAACAAGAGTCAAACCAACTTGAACCATTTCCATGTGCAAAAGCACAGATTTCTGTAGTACCCACCAGCAAGTTGCTCTCCAGAAGATTATCAATGTTGGATGGAGCAGTTGGTTGTGGAATAAAAGTTATAGAAGAAAATATATTTTCTCTGTAAACCTGAGAAATGACGATTGTTAGACAACTCCAAACGAAAAATAAGATAAGATTTTTTTGAAGCTCTCCTGAGCTAGGCAATGACTGTTCTACGATAAGACTAAGTATTTGTATCCACTGTTTCACGTGAAAACTGTAAATTTTATTAAAATTTGTCTTCCTCAGAAATGCTTGGACCGTAAGGGAACCAGCTACCAAAAAGCTAACTGATATCAATAGTATCCAAATAGCCCATCCAAACGGGGTCAAAGTTCCCTCCAACCGTGTCCTCACTTTTAGGCTGCTGATGTCACGGTGAGCAGTGAAAAAAGTGTATCGGGAGTTGGCTCCACCGTGCACTAGCCATCTATAAAATCCATATTTGGACAAGTGATGCCTCCACGCACTATCAGGAATACTGTAGTACATCTTCGAAAGTACGTTGTTATCTACGTCTTTGCGGGTCACAAATGAAAAATTAAATTGTTGACTGATCAAAATCAAAGCACATGGAATTGGACGTATTGGGCTCTTTTTATAGTTTAGGTACAATCTGCATACTTCATCCTTAGGGCTTTTTTTACTTTTGTAAAAGTAAGTTTCCGGTGGATCCAACTGCCAGTCAAGTCTTACCCAAACTCCCTCCAAATTTCTGTGAAGTATTTTCCAGCCTTGTGTGAGCTCCATTAAGCCATTTTGTTCGGACAGTACTGGAATTGCTCTCATTCCTGCGTAGAGTTTGTTGCAGAAGATGCAAATGAACAGGGGAGCTTCAAGTTCTACTACTAAAATTAAAATGGCGCTGGACACAACATTGTTGTAAATGAGTTGGTTAACTTCTGCAGAGCCTGCCTTTATCCAGGTGAGAAAGAAAATAAATTGGGGACGAACAGGATCTCTTCCAGTAGCGTAAATCTGTCCTGAAGGTTCATAGTTTGGAAGAAGGTGCACGCTCCATTGTGGTCCCTTTTGCATGTATGACGAAACTGGATGGTTTTTCTCTGAATCGATCCAACTCGTGTCTATTATATTAGTGGTAAGGAGTATGCCTTCACGTGCTGCCATTTTAAGTGTTCTGTGCAACGCTGAGTAATGAATATCGTCATCATTGCCTGCTGTAATCCATTGCGATTTATTTTTTGATTCGAAGTGAAAATATGTGAACGAACAACCTCTGAGAGCAAAGAGGACATTGGAAAAACTTTTGCCTAGTTTTGGGGATGTCGCTACACGACAGTAAACATGGAAAATTAAAATGAAGTATAGCAAAAATTTTGACATTGCTTGGAAATGACAAGGAAAGAAACTGCTGGAGATGTAATACTTCTCGAGTACTAGCAGACCCTCCTCTGGATTAAGGCCAAGGATAAGAAATTATTTCTAAATAGATCAATAATTATGACCAGCTTAGCTAAATCATAGTCCAATGTATGTTATGACGGGTACTGAGAAGCCAGGAAGTGTGGGGAAAAGTACCTTAGTTTTTTAAAAGAAGACCACGTAGTGGCGGAATGTGGAATGGCGAACTGCCACTGCTTTGCTTCAGCAGTTTCTGTTATTAATTATAAATTCATTTATTTCGATGGGCCATTTAAGCACGCTATTGGCTTCCGCCTAAACATTTTCCACATAAATATAACGTACGTGTTGCAATAAATGGTTTATGTTAGCTACTATTGATATGAAATTCGCTTATGCTATGGCTCCAGCGAAATTAGAATTTATAATTGAATGACGAAAATCCTTGAACCAGGAACCAAATAAATAAAATCAATCATTCGTATTATTCTGCTGCCAGTTTTTAATTTCAGAACTTGTAGTCACGGCATTTTTGATGAATAAAGTAATTTAGCATTTTCAAATGTATAAACTCATGTTCTAAGCTACAATACTACATTTATAATACATTCCAGAAT
This sequence comes from Acrocyrtus sp. NNG-2020, assembly GCA_027744115.1. NCBI lineage: Eukaryota > Metazoa > Arthropoda > Collembola > Entomobryomorpha > Entomobryidae > Acrocyrtus > Acrocyrtus sp. NNG-2020. Next base: position 3,381 of record JAHZND010003757.1, on the reverse strand, counting down.
AATTCCAAGGGCAGCAAACTGAAGGCCTGTGCCAAGCAATAAAAATAAAATTGAGAAGTTGTGGCCCACAACAGGATTTGATTTAGACGTATTATTATCTTTCTGAATGAATGAATCATCTTCAGCTTCAAATTTATGTGTGACTGATGAAATAAATTTTAGCATTGATACCCATCTCCCAATTATACCTGAATCTTTGAATTGACATAATCTTGATAACACTTTTGGTGGGATAACACCCCCTAGATGGAACTGGAATGAGCTTTCGAAATAAACGTAGTTGTCTGTGTACACCCCTTTCAACCTTTTATTTTTTAGGTAATAGCGAGTCAGCTTAGTAGGAACTAGCAATGTCTTCTTCTTGCCTGAGCTTTCTGTCAAATGTTCGCCTAGTGTATCCCTGTCTACTTTTTCATATATATTTTTCGCTTTCTGAAAATCTAAGTTTGGTTCCACTGATTTTGTAGCATTCCAGTTCAAATTTCTGGATTTGTACCAAGTTAGCACGAATGACAAAAGTATTTCTGGAGAATTCCATAAAGTTCTGTTCCGAATCCTTTCCTCTAGTTGAATCTCTTTTACGCTTTCATACGGACTGAATACCCTCCCAAATCGTATTCCGATTTCAGACTGAACTGCAAATAAAATTTCTCCAGTGCTAGTAGTAACAAATCTACGGTGAAGCCCGGTCTGATTATGAATGGTTTTGTTTTTGGCTGTCAGAATAAATCTATTTATGTAAATAGTAGCAGTACTTGTGTAGACATTTACATTGTCTTCTAGCATCTCCTCAAGATTTTTGTAAAGGAGTGGTTTCCGAGGCTGCACCATACTGTACACATTATTATTTTTATAGCCACAGCTTATCACAATTCCCATGAGAAGATAACCTCCAACCAATAATCTAACTGCTCTAGTTTTAGATAGAACTAGATTGGAAAAAGGAGATCCCTGCTCCATCAGGACCTTTGCGAGGGTAAATACCTTAAAAATTACAGACTTCCTATCAGAATTTTTATTTGAAGGGGGACTCCCGAATATATAAGCGTGAACTCCAGCAAGAGAAAGTAACACTCCTAAAACGGTTCTCCAAACATGGCGATCATATGCAGTCACTAGTTCTTCCAGACGAAGGTTCTGATTGTGGTGTCTTGTCGCGCAGGTAACAACTTTAAGAGAATTCAAAGGATTTGAGAAACCCAGTGGAAAGTGAAGACGTCTTCCCGCTAAAGTAGTTGTCCAGATACTTGGCAGCAGGAAACCATTGGAGGTCAAATGTTCGCCATACACTTCCCTACCATTCTTACATTGCCATCTCCGCCAAACGGCAATAGAGTAGCTGTAATTTCCCATAATAGAAGTCCAAACATGTGCAACAATATCCTCAACCCATCTATCCGTTTCAGGATCATTCGCCAACATTTTAAGAAAAGGATTATACGTGGACCCGTCAGACAAAAATGTTGAACATCGAAAGAAATTTAAGGATGTAGCAGTCCACAAAGAAATTTGCCAGAGATGCTGTCTACTCCAACTATTTTTATATACTTTTAACATTGTATCATATGTCATGCCTTTATTTATCTTGATGAGCGAAATGGAATCATTTCCGTTTCGCTGTGTAGCAATAAATTCAACGGACGCAGTTACCAACCGATGCTGTCTCCCTGGAAATACTTTAAGTAGGAGAAAGGCAGCGTCCATTGTTTCCGGCTTGTAAGCTGCATCGGATGCTCCAACGTGCATTTTCTCTATCCAAGTTCTCAAAAGTGTGAGCCGTCCTGCTTCTTTGAACCTAAGTTTCCATGAAGAAGTAAGCACAACAAAGTAGTGAAGTGACGGAATCTTACTTGGCAAAGTGAATTCAAAATGCTTCATATCGCGAATCCCGTGTTGCCAATTATAGTGCCATGCAGATGGATACATGAAAGTAAGTTTGTCAATGGGTTGAAGGAATGGAGGTGAAATTTCTAAACTTATTTCGCACCACCACAGTCTAGAATGGGAGACGAGGCGGAATCTGTCTAATTGTGCGCATCGTTGTGGGTAGCCAGTACTCTTTCTAAAAGCTGTTCGGTTAAACAGAAGACAACTTGAAATGTGTGTTTGCATTGATTTATCCGTTCCATCCAGTACCCACGTTAATTGAGATTTGTAAGTAGCATGATTAAGCTGAAAGTCAAAAAGCACGGCGGGAGTTGGCCAAAGTAGAATTAGTGGTTGTGCGAGTCCAGTTAAGTGCACTCCAACGAAATTCGTCAAAGTAATCATACAATGACAATTGTCGAAATCTTTTAGTTCCGTAATACTTAAGGAATGATACTGTAAAAAGTTCCAGTGGGAGAACGACTGAGCAAAATAATACTTCATCATGATATGGTTTCTATTCGTTAAAACTCGTACACCTGGTTGCATTTCTTTGTCGCTTTCTTGGACAGTGGGTAAAATTTGGAATAATAATGCGAATAATATTTGCTTAATTTCTGTCATATTTTACCTTAAAGTAGTAATTTTTATAAATTTTGGATTAGAGATAACCAACTGAAGCTAGGAAAGAATTGACTTCAAGTTAAAGATTTGTGACAGGGTTTCCAATTTATTTAACCTTGTTATATTTTTTATGTTTGCTATAGTATAGCAAGTGATAACCAATAATTTTGAAGGGTCTTTTCTTGTGACAACTGAACGGCTAAATTAAGGTTGGATACCTACTTGGTTTAACAAAAATAAGTATACAACAATTGTCCTCCCAGCCTAAACACTTTTAGATGCTTTCATTGCTTTCATTGCTTTCATTGCTTTCATTGCTTCCATTAAACCACATACCAATAGTTGGAGAGGCAATTTCTAAAGAGAATTTCTAACAATGCACTTGTTTCTTTCATGTTTTGAGTATCTACCCAGTAGTTAAAGCTGCGCCTAGTTGTCCATAGTCAAAAGTAATAGGAAATATACTAATGTACGTAAACACCACCAACAACACTAAACTTTTATCCAGTTTTTCTCAATTTGTCTAGTTAATTCTCAATGAAAAGTATCAAATTGTATTTATTCTAAAAATTCAAAAGATTGTGCAAAAATATTAAAATGTGTGAACTTTTTTATAAATTCCATTACTGCTAACCAGCATTCTTTAAAAATAGTATTACATTAAGTATAGTGTTGAATATTGCATTTAGGTATAGCGTTTCCGACTCCTTCTTTAGAACGCCGATATGGCCACAGTAGAAGCAAAGAGGCCTAAAAGGCTTTAACCGTCTTCTTAAAATGCTACGACATCTTCCCTCCAATCCCACACGCTCCTTCCACTCCACCAGCATTTCAGTGCAAAAACTGTGTACATAAGTTGCATAGGGCAGTGCTGTCATAATGATACTAAAT
>JAHZND010003756.1:0-22716 GCA_027744115.1 Acrocyrtus sp. NNG-2020 | reverse complement strand
CAATTTCCTTTGTAATGAATTTTTAAGGAAGTACCTGCACACGGAAATTTGTTGCGAGGGCGAACGAAACTAATGAAGATTACTTCCCGTGATGTACTGGAGTGTTCCAATTTGTGATGGTTGTACCTTCGTAAATTAGTTTTTGCAAGGGAGCCCAAGTAAAAAGTCTAGTCTGGTTTGAGGACAAGCCTCCCCAATTTCTTCTGGACAACTAATCTCTTGAGCATTTTTTCGTCTCCAGAAGAAGAATGCATTGTGTGCTTTTCATTTAACTCTGAAATGGTTGACGAGGGGAAAGTCTCCGCGAAATAGAAAATAATTTCAAAGAGATTGAATCTATTTCATCATCCAACTGCCAGAGCACAGCCCATTTTTATAACAACTCTATTGTTGTCCACGCTCCTATTTTCATCTCGTTTCCTCTGGAATGCATTCTCCACAAAGAAAGGAAATTGTAGTATGCTTGTGGAGGCCTACGTAAATGAGCCTGCACTAGTCTAATGTCCAGCGAGATTGTATACGAGTGAGTGACTAGAAGCGGGTTGCAATAATTGCAATTTAACAAATTTACAATGGCTTACAACGGTAAAATTCAAGAAAATGCAAAAGGCAGAATGTCTTTTTTCATTATGTAGGGATTTAATAACGAGAAATGACTGCAAAGTGTTATTGTTGAAGGCAGTTTCCATGTAGACTTTTGGAGAAGGCAGTAAGTGGCAGAGAAATAAAAGGAAACTTTTTTGGGGCATGTTTCGAAGTTAAAGGGGTGGTGGGTGTGCTTTCATCTATGTAAATATTCGGCGAGTTTTGTGATGGGTTCTGGAGGAATAGGAAGAGGGAATGGCTGTAGTTTCCTTCCGTATAAAATTCTTTTTGCTCTGTGTCACATATGTACTTACATATTAATATTAAAGAAGTAGCTTGTTTAGCGTACCCCATCCCAATTTTGGGAAAGGGGGAATTGAAGAGAGCTGTTTTATGGATCTTGCAATTTTAAGTTACGCGTGTATTGTTAATACAAATGTTATACTGATTTCCTCCTTTATAGTGATATACGCTCCACTCATGGTTTCAGAACGACCTCAGCTCGTAAACTATTTAAGGCATCAGAATGTGGCGCAGAAGAATAGTGTCTCGTTTCCTACATTTTAGCTAATACATTTTTGGACGGAGAAGAGCTCCGATCAAGATTCCATCTATCCCTTGCCGTGTCACAAAGTGACTATAGTAGTAGAAAAAGAGAAATCTCGCTGAAAGAAAGTAAAACGACATTTCCTTGCCTTTTTCTGCTTTCTCTCGCTTTTTATTTTCCCCTCGCATTGTTATTCCTGAATACACAACAGTACATAGCAAGACATTTTTTTGGCAGAAATGTATGCCTTTCAGTCTAAAAAAAACTGGACTGATGTGTTTCCAGGAAAACTGAAAATGGTGAAGTTGCTTACTACTACATCATGCTATTTATTTGCAAAAAGATTTCACGGAGAGAGGACAAAGACGATGTTTAGAGGAAATGGGCTTAACGATTGTTCCTCCTTTCTAGTCCTTAAACAATAAACAGGGTTTCCTTTACTTGCACATCTCTTTTTCATTGTTTTTACACGCTTCCATAACACTATTATGAGTATTAGTTGTTGTAGTGAGAAGCTCTATTAGAGGAAAAAATCCATTTTATTTCTGAGGCGAAGCTATCCCAGACAGTTTACACAGAGAAAAGTAGCGTTGACTATGACAGCTAAGACCATCTATCAAACGGTTACATGGACAACTCAGCTCTATTGAAATTTACTATTTCACTACAATTCGTGCTGCGTATTTCCCTTCTTCGTCTCCTCACTGCCGTGTCCCTTTCTGTAGCTAAGCAATTTTAATTTGCTTCTGAATGTGAGAGGGTTGGCCTTCGGCAATCATATTAAAACCTTTGCTTCGGATCGGCTCCCCTAATTAATGCTGTTATGATGATAATGATGGACTGATGAAATAAGAAAAAACTGTCCGGTTCCCTCTCAAATGACTGACGGAATAGGTAAGACGGATTCTTTGCTTGGGGGATTCAAAAATCCAAAGATCTTACCACACGAATTACTACTACACCTGCCGCTCCACCAAAAGATGAGCTCTGTAGTAAAATATTTTTTCTTTTTTTAAAAGAAGGATAAAATAATGCACCAAGTTGATCCGTTTGTGCACATCCCTTACCCTTAAATAATATTGATTGCATATCCATGTAGCCAGACATTATTTATGCTGCACAAAGTGTATAATTTTTTTTACACTTATGTACATGACGAGCGTCTTCATTACAAAACATTAATTTGATTACACACTCCTCACATAGTCAATTACCAAAAAAATAGGAGTCTCTATTCATAAATGTCAACATTGATTTGTATCTTTTCTCGTCGTCTCATCTTTCCACATTTTGCGAGTGTCAGGAATAAAGCGGAATCTTTCCATAACAGGTTATAAATTTTGATTTTGCAAGTTGGCTTACTTATCAAGTTATCAAACTCAGAAATGGCTTTTCAGCGTAAAAAATGTTTTTGTACAAGAAGATAGCTATTGTTGAGCAGAGCACAAATCTCTATTATTGATGAGCTCACCCTCATGCAGCTTTTCACATTGAAATCCTGAAAAAAAGGTAATAAACCTGAAAGCCAATGTTGAGTACTGAGGGAGAAATAGCACGGCTCATTTAAACGGGTCTGAATTTTCAGGACGAAATCGAACTTTGCAGATTTTTTTTCGTAAACATTTTCCATACTTATAAGTAACGGAATGACAGCAGTAAAATTTAATACGCCAACCATTTTTTAAAGGTGAGCTATAAACTTGTCAAAAGGCGCAGGCAATTTCACTTACATATCTTGAAAGAAACATGAGCATGCTTACAAAGTAAGTTTGAGATGCATACAGCAACCTGCAAGTCACTTTATTTACAAACAGCGAAAAAAAGGTAGACGCTTTGTTGAGTAAAATAGGAAAGAGTTTGGGAGGAGCCTGTCTAGAAGTTAGACAAGGTGAGAGTTTATGCTTGTATGGGGGTATTTATGGGGCAGCAAAAAATATTTTGTACGTTGACACCCAAACTTTAAACAGGATTTCGCTTTTAAAATCTAAGTTCAAATAAGGACGAATTTTGCATTTTGTAGTCAACCTACTCTTTGACTTCCACCGGAATAGATTTATTGTTCATTTTTCATTCGCCCATTCCTCTCCGCAAGGGTTCCCCGTCTTCACTACTTAACGAAGACGTTCGCTAATTAGAAATAATTTATGGGAGGCGATGAGATAGCATGGCTTGAGGTCATTTATTTTGGTTAAGGAATCCATTTTGGAGGAGTCTGAAGTGAAATGATTCATGAGAGCGTTTTGTTTACTTTTTTTTGCAGGTAGCAAGGAAACGGCCTTTATCTATGCAGTGACAAGCGCCGGTGTGGTGCATGCAATAACGCAGGCGTGTAGTTCCGGAGCATTAAATGAATGTTCCTGTGATCTCAGCAAGCAAGGACGCACTACTCCAGAAGGGTGGAAATGGGGCGGTTGCAGGTAATTAGAGGAATAAATGTAACTTGAAGAAGAAAATAAAATAATGATGAGCTAAAATGAGTTTTCCTAAAAATTTCTAGTGACAACTTAAAATTCGGTGTTCAATTCTCGCGAAAATTTGTTGATGCCCCGGAGAGATCCAAGTCATGGGAGTCGAAAAATGTGAGGAGTTTAATGAATCTTCACAATAATGAGGCTGGGCGGCAGGTAAGAGCAATAATTTATTAATTTTTTCTAATTACCTAATTTACGGACTGAAACTATACCCCTGTCTATTCTTTTTGTTAGGCTGTAGCACATTTGATGAGAATGCAATGCCGATGTCACGGTGTTTCGGGTTCTTGCGAGCTGAAAACATGCTGGAAAAATGTCCCGTCTTTTTCACAAGTTGGGGACTACTTGAAGAAAAAGTATCAGAAATCAGTGCAGGTCAGTATTGACATAAAGGGAGCATGTTTGTTCGCAAAATCAATCAAAATCAAATTTAAAATCAATTTTGAAAAAACACTTTCCGTAATAGGTTCCTGTAAAGCAGCAAAAGCGTTTACGGAGAAAAAGCGGCAGGAAGTTTCCAGTTGGGAAAGGGGAGCTTGTACATATTCGGAAATCCCCAGACTACTGTGAGAGTGACACAGAAAAGGGAATCCTAGGAACTACAGGTCGTGTTTGCAATAAAACGTCAGATGGGCCAGATCGATGCAGCATACTATGCTGTGGGAGAGGATTCAATACGAAGGTACCCCAAATTTTCAAAAAAAAATTCCTTCAGTTTTTTTTACTATAAGACAGCTAGACAGAAAAGTGTATGAGAAAGGAGCCAGTGAACTTTACTAGTGTTTTCAGCAAACAGAGTGAGGAGAGATGGCAAGTGTGAAGAAAGACAATCTGACAGACAGCAACAAAAATGAAAGGAATATGAGTTGGCAATTTGTTTCCTGCTTTCAGTCTTGGAAGACGCTCTGAGAAAAAAATGCCTTTTTGCTTTTGATTGACAACCCAAATAAAATGCTGACTACATTTTTTTGCGCCTTGTTAACGTGCTCCAAATTTGAAAATATCTGTTCACTCAGATCACTCAGAGTTCTGTCAGCAATAGCATCATCATCACAACATTTCGGATATCTCGGAAAATACAAAAATACAATTTTTCTGTAGACCCGAGAAACAGGCTAATTTTATTAGCGAAAAATTGCGTAGAGCTGTACGTATGAGTGCAATTTTATTGTGATTTTTTTCTATTTTTTTATCCTTTCAGGTTGTGAAAAAGGTGGAACGTTGCCAATGTAAATTTATCTGGTGCTGCTACGTCAAGTGCAAGCCGTGCATTACACGAACTGACATTCACACTTGCAAGTGACAACACGGCTCGGAAGTTCATCGGAATTCTCCATTTTCCATTGATGCTACCCTGGCTTCTAACGTTACAACAGTTAGTAAAATAACTGCTTCTCCTACCACGACTTTCCACAGTGCCCGCATCATGCGCGAGAAAAATGCCGGCAAATTTAATTTTCATAACTCTAGTAGTAGCGTGCGGTGAAGTGCTTTTGTCTTTTGTCACTGCTTCATTCAGTGCTTAAATACTCCACACTCCAATTCTTTTTTTCCAAAACCCTTTTTTTCCTCCACCCCAAACAATTCATCCATAACCAATTTACCTACTAAGGAGTTTCATACTGTAAATAGTTTCAAAAAAAAATTTCAGATTTCCTACATCTACAACTTGCTTAAATAAAATAGTTAAATCGTTTCAGAATTGTTCAGAAAAACACCGCATAAAAAACTTTTTTTTGTCAGTACTCATTAATTGGGGCGTATTTTTAAAAGGAGTGTGTACTTGTGCTAATTAGTAGAAATGAAAAAGTAGAGTTGCTTGCTACTCGTAATAAAAAAAAATAAACAAGCGTACAAAGTTAGTAGAATTTAAAATACGTATTCCATACTTGCAAAAACACATTTAAGCTTTATACATTTTTAAAATAGTCTCCGTACAAAGAAAAATTACGTACTTAATTCTCAACTTTTAGGGGATGTCTTCAAAGTCAATGATGTAAAGCGTTTTTGTATAGCTTATTTTTTTGTTTGTTATACATAGTAAGATATTATGTAAACTTGAAATGAGGCTTTGAGTTCCGACGAGTATAAAAATCAGGAAAAGTTGTTAAATACATATTTCTTGCCATGTAATATGTTTAAAAAATGTATTAATAAATATACCTACTAATAATATAAGGGTTTATTGAATGCAGTAAATTATCTTAAGGTTAAAAATTGCTACTCAAGTTTTATAAACTCTTGTGTAATCTTGTGTTCCACTTTATTTTTTACTGTAATACGCTAGCTTGTTGACTAATGTTTTAACAGTTTTTGTAGTCGCTAATTTAAAATGAATATGAGTTATTGAGTTTTTGGTAAATGTAAATAAATATTTTTAGTTGTACGTTTGTGTAAATAAATTTAGCTCTACAAAGGACACTTTTACTAAATTAAGCTGTATTATATGCAAAAGTGAATAAAACGTCGTTGTTGAAGGAGTTACTTCTTGCTAAGATTAAATAAAAAAGAAAATTTTAGTCAGCGGCTTTGTCTTTGTCTTCACATTTCGGAGAGGAGCGTGTCTGGTGTATGAACAGTTTATTGATGCAACAAATAAAAAAAAATATATAAGTTTGACGTTTTAGTGCAAAATCAGAATTGCTCTCATTTTTAATATTTCCGACTCATACAAATGCTTACAAGGAAGTGTACATTATTCCATAAATAACTCTTATACTAAATGGCAGTGATTATTTAACATTGGCAGTATTTTAGCATTTAACAGGCTTTAGTGCAGTTTTTTCTCAACTGGCAGTGTTTGATTCATTTTTGATTGTGCAAAGCAGACTTTTCAACTATTGTAAACACTAGTAAAACTCTTAACTGAACGACTTCATAGTAAATTTAGGAGAATACGCTATCGTATAAATAGGAATTAAAAAAGGTAATAAAAAAGTCTATAAGTTACAGTTACAAAATAATAGCTATACTTACACACACGCTTCTGGCTCATTCAACCATAATAATCCAAATTACTCGTATAAATAAATAAATTTACAGGTTTCGCTAGGTAAAGCAGACTTGACCTATCTCTATTCTGAACTTCTGGTCTTTTTCTCCTATGTCCTTTATTGCTATGTCTACTATTGGCAGCCGAACGGCTCTGTCAGTTGTATACGATATTACTGTCTTGGCCCATTCCGGTTTCTTCCACTGTATTTTTTTTAAAAAAAGAAAAAAAAGAAGGGGATTATGCATAGAGGAAAAATTTTCCAGGATATTATTTTTAAAGGGAAATTGTAGAAGGATCATCTTACCCGACATTCATCCTCAGCAACATTGTAACGAGCTCGCTTAGTTCCTCTAGCTGTCAGTTCCAAGTCATTCCATGCCATAAGCCTCAATGCACTCCTGTAGCTTCGCTTTTGAGAATCATAATGAGCTGCGGAATTAAAGCAGTGGTACGTGATATTCTGCTCTGCATTTGCGGAGAGATGCTGCAGGAAGATCATTTGGCTTCCGTCCGTTTTGTATGTAAACTGGAAAAAAAGGGTAAAATGTAGAGTAGTTATAGATATAGAGTGACTAATAATAGTAAATTAGCTAGCTACCTGGAAACCCTTGTCTAGCTTCGAGAACCAGATGTCATTATTCGACAAATCAATTTCTGGACTGAGCTCGGCCGACTTGTTAGGTTTAGGATAGATACAAGTGGCCTTATCATGCATGCGACAGAAGACAAGGATGGCATCTCTTTCATCTCCAGCATTCGGATCAATCCAGTAGTCCCCGGAAGGCAGATCAGGATGAGCAATAGCTAGATCTTTGCAAGTTTTGGCAGGGGACTTTTTATCACCGGCAGGTTTCTTGAACTTTTCAAATGTTGCCTTCAATTGTTCGTAGGCTGTTAAGACTAACTTTCTGCGCTCCTCGTCGTTAATCTCCTTTCCTAAGATTTTGTATGGCTCATCACCGGCGATGGGATCGGGACCCTGATAATAAATTACAGAGATTAATTGGGCAATTAGTACACATTTTTTTGGATCAAGAATATTTTGTAAGTCTGTACCTTAGCTTGCCCTTGACCCATAAGGGCAGCAAGAGTTGCAGCATCATAACCTAATGATTCTCCTGGTGGGCCTGGAGGACCTGGTGGACCGGCAGGACCAGGAAGACCCATTCTACCTGGTTCTCCACTTCCTCCTCTAGGTCCAGGAGGTCCAAGAGGACCTATCGGTCCCATTTGACCATCGCGTCCAGGAGGACCTATTGACATTTTTAATTAGCAAAGAATTTCTTTTTATTTCATTTCTTTCCTTCATTTACCTTTCATTCCGACGTCTCCAGGCTTTCCATTGGGACCAGGTGGACCAAGTGGACCTCTTTCACCCATTGGTCCATCGGAACCCGGAAGACCTTGCAGACCAATTAAACCTCGATGTCCTTTAGCTCCCTTTGCACCTCCGCCACCTTTATCTCCCTTATCACCTTGATTTCCTGGAGGACCTGGTTTACCTCTTGCACCCTAAAACAGTAAAACAGTAACAAAGACTGAGATGACTGTAAAAAACAAGAAGTTTGCAGTTTGCATTCATAAGTTTACCTGAGGGCCTTCAACACCTTGCGGTCCCGCTTCACCTTTCGGGCCTCGTTCTCCACCTGCTCCAGGTGGTCCAACGTTACCTGGAGGACCCTAACATATGTATACATATTAGTTAATTACAAATGTAACAAAAAAATTTACAAAGAACAGAAATTAAGGAAAACAATGGATTTTTTTGTTGAAACCCACCGGAAGACCTTGAGCTCCTGGTATACCCATCATTCCAGGAGGACCAGGAGGTCCTTTGTCTCCAGGTCTTCCACCTAAGCCTGGAGGACCAGGTTTTCCACCAGCACCTTCTGGACCAGGCTCGCCTCTTCCTCCTGGTGCTCCAGGCAAGCCCATCATACCAGGTTCTCCTCTTGGGCCTTCACCTCCTTGCTTGCCAGGTGGACCACCTTCTCCCTATCATTCAAGCATTCAAAGTAATTCATAATTCTACAAGTTAGGAATCAAACTCGTTAGCTTACCGCTGCTCCCCTTGGACCTCTTGGGCCTGGTGGTCCAGTTGGACCGGGCATTCCAGGTAGACCGCGATCACCAGGTGGCCCAGGCGCGCCTTCATACAATTAAACTATCTTGTACATACTAGTTAAATTAACAGCCCAAAGCACAACTCATCGTAATTTTCAAATACCTGGCTTTCCAACTGCTCCACCTGGACCTTCTGCACCACCTTCACCCTTAGGACCTTCAGGACCTGGTTGCCCAGGTGGTCCTTGTGCGCCAGGAGCTCCACCTCTTCCTTGTTCTCCCCCTTGTCCCTTCAAACCGGGCATTCCTCCAGCGCCAGGAGGTCCTTGCATACCTTGAGCTCCCTACATTACATACTTTTTTACTTAAACTGTCTTTCCGAGTAGCATAATATGACTCGTTTATTAACAGATTTACTGGAGGGCCAGGATTTCCAGGACGTCCAGGTGGTCCCTGCAGTCCAGCTTCTCCTCTGCCGCCAGGTTCTCCACGAGCTCCTTTAGCACCCAACAATCCTGGCTGACCGGGCTTACCTTGCTCTCCAGGCTTTCCTAGATTTCCAGGTGCTCCTTGTTCTCCCTTCGGTCCAGGAAGTCCTCTTTCTCCTTTTGGCCCAAGTGCTCCACCCGGTCCTGGTGGACCAGGGAATCCCTGCATTCCAGGTGGTCCTCCGGGTCCACGATCACCAGGCTGACCTCCAGTACCAGGTTCACCGGGAGGACCAGGTGGGCCTGGATCTCCACGATCTGCAGGTTCTCCAGGAGGTCCGGGAGGCCCGATTAATCCTGGTGGTCCCTTCTCTCCTTGTTTTCCTGGTGGACCTGCTGCACCTAATAAACCGGGGCCTCCGCGTTCACCCTTCTCACCAGGTAGACCTGGCTGACCTCTTCCTCCAGGCAAGCCCTACGTCACAGGATAAGTTTACAATTTGTGTCTAAAGCAAAAGTTGACCTTTTTAAGAAATACATACTAATAATCCCGGTGGTCCTGCATGTCCCTTGTCTCCTTTTGGTCCAGGTGGTCCCTGTAACACACATTTCAGCCTTTAACCAAGTTTGAGAACAACAGAGAAAGGTAAAAGTAAAGGTGGAAAACTTACAACAGGTCCTTCTGCGCCCATCATACCAGGTTCACCTCTACCACCGACGGGACCTGCGGGAATAGAGTATAGTTTATAATTATGAAATGGTAACTTGGTATACTTGGTTATGCGACACGTACTGCTTGTCCTTTTTCTCCAGGCGGGCCAATCGGTCCAGGCATGCCAGGTGGTCCCATCATACCTTGATCACCAGCTTTTCCATCTTGTCCAGCTAAACCACGTTCTCCGGGAGCTCCAGCTTTTCCTGGTAAACCAGGCCTTCCCACCGCTCCTCGCAATCCTTGCATACCAGGTGGGCCAGGTCTTCCCGGCTCACCTCCTGATCCCTTTGGGCCTGGTGGCCCAGGTGGACCTCGGTCACCTTCTTGCCCTTTTGGTCCTGGTGCACCGTCTTGGCCGGGTAGTCCTCTTCCTCCTGGAGGACCTCTTTCCCCTGGTGGTCCACCAGGTCCAGTAGGGCCCCTAGGGCCAGGCTTACCACGCTTTCCTGCTGCGCCACCTGCACCTGGTGCACCTCTTTGGCCAGGTGCTCCACCTTCTCCTTTCATTCCAGGTTCGCCTTTCCCGCCGGGTTCTCCAGGTATGCCGGGATTTCCTTTTGCTCCTCCTGGTCCAGGACTGCCTGGTAAACCTGGAGGTCCCCGTGGACCTGGGAACCCTTGACCTCCAGGGCCTCCTGCTTGACCAGGAGAACCTTTATCACCGGGTGCTCCATCTTTGCCAGGTGGTCCAGCAGGTCCGCCTTCACCTGGAGCTCCAGGTCTTCCACCTTCACCTCGAGGTCCTTGTAATCCTTGGGAGCCTTTTGGACCCAAAGCACCCTGTTCTCCCTTTCCTCCAGGAGCTCCTGGGAAACCGGGTGCACCAGGTTTTCCTATTCCTCCCTAAAGCAATTTTGATTTTGAAGCTTTTATTTTTTTAGCACCTAAATATTTTCTAAACATTAATTCGTGAACGCTACTTACTGGCAGACCAGGTGGTCCTGGGATTCCATCTATTCCCCTTAAACCTGGTGGTCCAGGAGGTCCTTCTCGACCGCGTTCTCCTCTTGGCCCAGCCGAACCCTTTATAAAACATTAATTAAATATGACACTAAGCTTTATTATGGTGTAAAAAGAAACTTTTACTAACCATCGGTCCTGGAGGACCCATAGGTCCGGTAAGTCCACCCATACCCTTGTCTCCTCCCATACCCTGCTCACCCTTGGCTCCATCAAGACCTGGGAAACCTCTGTGTCCCTTAACACCTGGCAATCCCGGCATACCCGGCAGTCCTCTTGGCCCTGGAGGGCCCGGTGGTCCACCCGGACCAGGCTGTCCGTCGTCCCCAGGTTCACCATCCTTTCCTGGTGGTCCATTCAATCCACGTGGTCCAGCTCCTCCTGTTGGTCCCGCAGGACCCTGTTCTCCAGGTTCTCCCCTCATTCCCTGGAATCCCTGAGGTCCAGCTGGCCCAGGTGGTCCTGGTTTTTAGTATAAAAATAATATTATAGAATAATCCTCTATGAGTTGAATTTTATACAAAAATATAATATAACATAAGCTCTATATAATTTTCCATACCAGGTGGACCTCTAGGACCAACTGGTCCTACCTGAGCTTGTAAAAACTGAAATGCGTCTGGAGGAGGTGCCTTATCTCCTGTCCCTTGTGCATTTTGAAGTTGAGTAATGAATGGCGTTATCTATGTAAACATTAATGAATTTATGGAGCTATTATACTAATTTCTCCTTTTTTCCATTACACCAAAATTTTGTGCCAAATTCTTACATCCGGTTGTGGACCAGGGGGACCTGGAACACCTGGTTCTCCTGGGAATCCGGGTGAGCCTGGAATACCAGATTCTCCTTTCATGCCTCTAACTCCAGGAGATCCGGCTTCTCCCTATGAAAAAAGCCAATACTCAGTTATCATAGTTTTCTCCAGTTTTGGTAATCGCAAGTGCAAGTCTGTACTCACTCTGGGTCCAGGTGGAGCAGTACTGGGAATATTATTCAGTTCCCCGTTAAGGTCTTCATCTAAATGAAAACAAAAAACAAAAAACAAGATTTTTTTTCTTTTCCGTACAATGATACAATGTCGTGCATTTTTACTCCACACCTTACCACTGCAAATAGGACAACACTGTCCCAACGGAATGTATTGTTGAGTGGAGCAAGCAATCTCGGGACATTCGACATCGTCGCAATTCGCATCTGTAAATTAAATGGAAAGCCATAATTTGCATTTACATTTAGGCAGCTCCAGCCCATGAAAGTAAATCCCTTTTCTAAAACATTCTAAAAACCTGGGCATCCTTCCCTGGAACATTCTACTTTTCCGCGTACACAACGGCAAACAGCGCAGGTATCAGGTTTCCAGTCTTCTCCATCTTGATACGTTGTCCCCTCAAACTGACAAGATCGGAGAGTGATTGCACTAGGTTCTACAAAATAAGTCATGAAGAGATAATGAGGGCGGTTCCCTCCAAAATAGTGGTTTTTCATTTTTACAATAGTTTCAGTTAGAAACCTTCAACCCGTCGTGGAGGCTCTGTTGTTGTGGTCCGTATTGTCGTCCTTGCTGTGGTTTCTGCTGGCCTCGGGGCTGCTGTTGTCTGTGCGTTGGCAGCAGCAGCGGCTCCCCTTCCTGAAATTCATTAGATGAATAAGCCATAACCATATCTTCAGTCAGTCTTTAATTAAGAGAGTATTGTGCCTTGGCAATTTACAAAACCCTCCCTTTTTTCTTGGGGATAGAAATTGTGTGCGAAAAACATAATTCCAATAAGCAATCTTACTTACTTAATTCAATAAAAGGAATGTAAATGTCAAATGTAAAAATAATCTGCTCATGTAATGCTCGCCTACAGAAATTACTTACAATCCACTAATCTAGCAAAACTATCCAACCATCCAATTATCCAATTTTCTTCGAGCTATCGCATTTCTGGAGAAAGCTTTCTTCAACTAAGTTTTACAATTGCTGCCTACGTACAACGTAACGAAAGCCGTCAATCAACATCCACCACAATAACTCAATTTTCATAACGATGATGTAGTGTAAAAGATTCATTGTGATTTGCGGAAATTCACATCAAGCGAAACTAACGATCACCCTTTCTGTTCTCAGCATTCTTCATCATTCTTTGAAAACTCTTTTCCAAAGCCTCCTAGTTTTCAGGTAATTTTCCTTTACAAAAATAGCAAAATCCTCTGGAACTTTCCCTACTCTCCAGTACTTTTCCATACAGCTCTGGATTCTGAATTTCTTTCATGGGAAACAGAATCTGCACACACGTGCTCTGAACACGCTACTAAAGGGCTCCGCATACTGAGAATTGCAAAAATAACTCAAGGATTTTGCTAGATATCGGATCAATCTCATCAACCTTGTTGATACAAACAACTCAAATTTCAGATTTATCCGAGGAAGCGGTTAAAGTTTATTTAATTAGTAATTTAAAACCTCATTCTTTCACGCGCCTTCCCATGAGCTACTTTTTTCACTGATAACTTAATTTCCTACTTTATTTGACCTTCGAAAAGCTGGAGAGTAAGAGATAGAGAGAGGGATTAGGGCAGCTATTGTTATTTAAACTGACATTTCTTTTGGATGGCCTAGCCGATTTCTTAGCTGAATGTGAATTTGTGTCAGTATTTTTACTCCATCTGTTTCTGAATGATGAATGGAAAAGCAAGTAAAATATCCTTTACTCAAGAACGTTTTTGTATGACTTTTTTTATCGTTTGAATGAGGTGACAACTTATGGAGGGATGCATGGATGCATAGCAATAACAAAAAAAAGCGCTGCGCTGCATGCTCAACTTTTTTTCGTTTTTTTGAGTGTGCCAGAAATATGAGCATCCCTTACCACTGCCACAGATTTACTCGCTTGTAATATTCAATATTTACTTTTCATTCACAAATTGATTATGCAAGCGTGAGCACTATATGTGGGGAAGTGAGTCTGGAGTCTGAGACTTTTTAAAGCTAAAAAATATCCTTTTTTTGTGCTGATAAATTGTCTGGAGCAGAGACTCCAGAAAAGCGAAAGGAGTCACTCGCTATCCTGATTATGATGAGGAATAATTAGTATGCAAAGATGGTTGTCATACTTTTTTAGTGTAACCTCTTGGCCTGGTGTCAGTTGCTGCTTTTTATTCAACTCTGCCATGACAGGAGTTGGATGGGATGAAAATGGGTGCAGCAGAGCAGGTCAAAGAACCCAAAGACTTTGACCCAACCACATAATGTTAGTAATACAGCGCTGTATGTATGTTTGTATAGAAAATTAATTCAGCCTACTTCCTGATACATAATTTTGTGCTACTAATACAGTTTCGAGTAATTAAAGAAATTGTGTGCTTTTTTAAAAAAAAAAGTGGGTAAAAGCTCCCTTTTTTGAGACTAGATTTATTTTAATGAGAAATGGAACTAAAAAGGTTTTTTTCCCGTGGTAATTAATTGGAATAGTTACCGTCTTCATAGTCCTCAGCTCCATACTCGTAGTCTTCGTAGGCATTATAGTCGTACTCATTTCCGTTCCCGTTCCCATTCCGACGCGGCGGACCGTCCCCTTGTCCAGAGACTGAGATCGGGTTGCATAATGTGAACACAATTATTGTGAAAATGATAGAACACACCTGCAAGTCCTTCCAAGTGCCCATCATGCTCCACAAAGGGATGATGGTCTTATCGATTCTAATCCTGGATTTCTAGAGATGTTCTAACATATTCCAGAGATAGGAGGACGAGCTGTCCTTCCTCCTGCTACTGAGGAAACTAGACACGTGCTCTTCGTAGCTGCTCCCACTCACACTCACTCGCACACACCCTCAACCTTCTCTCCACGTCTCCACTCTGCTTCTCCTTTTTATTAGGCACTCTCCCCTACTTCAGTTCTATAAAAAGAAGTCTACTTATTCCAAAAGAACTGTTTTGTACTGGAGCACTGGACACATCACGTCTTCTAAAATAACTCTTTTTTTCGACAGGAGGGCGGGCTGTGGATGACGCTTTCTATTTGTGGATAACTGGCAACATAGCACACTACATTTTCAAAAAAAAACTTTTTTTTCAGAGATTTCAAAACTCAAAACTTTCGTCAGCCGTGTTTAGCTTAAAGCTTTCCGGCAGAATCGCTATGTACTATTTAGCACTGTTCAAAAGAAGAGACTCATTTTCGACTCCCCACTCAACTGAGCAATGCCTCCCTAAACACCACTCTACGCAACTGAGCACTTTCAGATTCTTCACATCAAATTCCCTTTCGCTTCCTTTTCAAGTTTCAGTAAACCAGTTACAATATATAAATGGCAGCAAATGGATTCCAATCACTCCACCAGACTATACAAAAAATTTAAAGAGTGTAACTGGGAAGGTGCATATGGAGGCCACACTCATCAGTGTCTGTCTTCTCACAAGAAAAACTATTTCATACGACGACAATTTTCAGCCCAATTCCATAAAATTAGAATGAAATAATAATGAATGAATGAGGAACCAAACCATAATTCCAACACAAAAAATAAGGAGAAAAGAGCCACTTTTCATTTCATATAGAAAATGTATTATGCCTGCAGTATGTACACATACATAAAGAAGGGGAAATGCCATCATCGGTCACTGTAACTGGATCGTACACAGATTAATTATTTTATGAACAATTTTTTTTTCTCAAATGTGAAGATGAGGCAAGGCTGTAGGGTGAAAGAATAGGCAAGCACTTTTATGTCATAATCTTACTAACATGCATAAATTCATTCCACTTTCAATTTTTTACTCATTAGCTGAATTAGTCCAAGATGTCTTGACAGGTTATCAGAAAAATGCAATATAAAATGCTTTCTTGCAGTTCCCCAAAAAAACGAAAAAAAAGAAGAGTCATGGTATGTAGTTTATTTTAAGGCTCCTGCTCTCACTCAGCACAATGATTAGATTACGCTACGTGTTCCTCCACCACTGAAAAAATTCTTTCCAAACTTTCATTCAGCGGCGTCACCATTGTACGAGAATGAGCTGGAGCTACACCACCACCGCACCTTTCAATGTTACAAAAGGTAATTTTTAATTAGCAGCTGCAACTGAATGGGAATAGTACAAGAAAAGAAAAGTGAATGGAGGAATATCAGACTACACTGTTCTCCTGCGGTTTAAATGCATTGCAAAAAAAATGTGGCTGTACTCTTACTTTTTTCTTATTAAGTTTAATGATATTTTTTTGCAGAAAATCCTTCTGTACATTTTGTAGCTGAGCCATGTAAGGAAAGCGTTGTTTGGCCTCTTTCTGTTCCTCAACAGAGTGTTTCTTGAAAGGGGTTGAAAATTTTTCAGAGCTCGCAAATGTAGGTGTATATATTCTTCATAAATTTAGCACTAAAAAACGTAATCTTTTATTGTGGAAGTGATTAAAAATATTCATTCCATTCATTCCTTTAGTTTCATCCTCCAATATGTTCAGAGACTCTTTTACGAATACTTTGAAGGCACATTAGAATTAGGTAGACCTAAATCACGTCATTATCGAGATGTGTTTGTCAAATCGCGACGCTTTCATAATATGCTGACTTTCTATTCTCCAAAATTCTTAGGGCGCCTCCGTAGAAACTTTAAATATTGTCATCCACTCCTCCAAAAATGTTCTCTTTTACAATGAGCACACAACGAAAAACTAAAGTAACTCCGAATTACGAACAAGCTGTTATGAAGAATTCATTATTTCTGTTTGATGTAAGCACCTATTATTAATTTAAAAAGGGTATCATTCAAGACTGTTACGAAAGCTGAGGCAATTTGCGTCTTAACCATTAGCTGAAAAAGCGAAGGTTTTTTTAACAATTGCCCAATTTCTCTGGAGAAAATTGAAAGGCACGAAAGGGTTTTTCACTTCCTTCTTGGTAAAGTTTACAATTAAGCTCCACATCAGAAAACATCCATTTTCTGCCGCCTCGGTGAATCTTTCTCGCAAAAGAAACCGAGCTCATCTAGTTTATTACGATGAATATTTATATTATACAAATTTCACTACAAATATTGTATTATTTGTCCTCCTCAAGGATTTTGCCTTCATCATAAGATGGTGAATTTTTGAGGGAAATATGCTTTTTTCCATCGCAAATAATGGAATACAATACTATCTGCTTGATTGTATTCATTGCCTTGAGTGTTCGCTGAGGCGTACGCAATTTGATAATTTTTATCTTCCTCTTTAATAAAATCCCGACAGGCCTTGAAAGATTCCAGCTAATTCCATTTCTATTTATTAATAGCTTCTTTAGTCATATGGAAAAACTAACTCTTTTTTTGCAAAAAATACCATTCCAACGTAAGTCATCTCCCCTGAATCTCTTCGCTTCTTTCTTGACTTTATAATTTGACCTTGTAAGTTAAAAAAAAGTCAACATAATATGTAACTCGGTGATAACGTGAGTCACAGTTAATATGTCTACCTAAGTTGGGTTTCACATCGCCCCAAAATTGAATCCCTTCTTAACTTATCCTTCTACTTATTCATAAGATATACTTACAGTTTTTTAAACTAACAAGAGTTGTTTATAGTTGACTTGCATTTTAAAAAATTTCGCTAATTTTTTAATCCTAACCCTGTTGTTGAATGTTCTCTACATTACCAAGCGGGAATACGTAACAGACTCGGTAATTAGCTTAAGCAAAAGCCACAGCGAACATTCAATTTTCCTCCCTTTCCCTTTATTCCTTCAGCTTGCAACCTTTCCATTACATTTTCCGGAGCCGGGACTCTCCTACTCTTTGCTGGAGAGCACTAATTTAGACGAGGCCGCATATGGTAAAGGCAAAAGGTGACGCTCTGAAGTTTGCTTTTTTGTGGCAAAAAAGTTTGCAGATTTGAGCCCCGTCTAATAAAACATAAAACCGCTGGTGTGCATTTGTGTGTATGAAAGAGTGAGTGTGAGTGTGGTGGGGTGTGTGCAGGATATAAAAACTGGGTTGCTGCGATGATAGATTCTAGTTATCATGTAGGCTCTCCTCGGGATCATACATCGCGATGGTGGTCTGCTAGAAAAGTGCAAAGAGAGGAGCAAAAGGGGTGATGAGCGATCAGCTGTAGAGTATCTTGTGCACTTGGTAAAAATGAGTCAGAGTTTTTTACGGCTGCCGACTTACACATAAATGGATTTAATAATTTTTTGTACTTGTTAGTAGATCGGGCTTAATTAGCCTTTTGTTCTTGTGATGGTTTTTCGCAGAAATCAAAGTTGCTGTTTGAGTTGTACCGTATACAAATATTATTGCGTTTTTCTGTCCAGTATACCACTCCAAAAGTATAAAATTTGATGAAGTGAAAACAGTAATTTTCGCAAACACACAATATTTTTAATTGTTCAGGTAACCAACATATATTTTTAAAAAAAAATAATTTGTATTTTGCTTTCTCTCGCGTTAGTTGTTACTGTCTGTTTGTGGTGTAAGTTTAACTTGTGATTTTTTAAATTTTCCTTTTTTAGTCACCTAACTGAGTATTCAAAATGTACGCTTTAAGGATAAGTTCCGGCTATGTCTTCATCCTTACAATGGGAATCTTCTGCATCACATCAGGGGTTAGCTCCCAGGTAAGGTTTAGTTTTGACTAAACTTAGGTATGTACATATTTAATGAAGGTATTTAAATTTTGGGTATGCTTATTACAATCAATTTACAGAGCGACCGAAATGGTGTGATTAGATTTTCTGCTCAAGGGAATCAATCAACTGATAATGCCACTCAAGAGTTTTGCTTCTCATACCCTTCTCAGTTCTTCACTCTGCCAATTGAACCGCCGGAGGTAGTGGACTAGAGAACAAGTAAAATTTATATTATATTTTATTATTGCAACGTAATTTAATTTTCTCTTTGATCTAGAAATTCTACAACTTTTCGGATGAAAGCGACGTTGAAATTTGCACTGCGACAGCTTCAAAGGAAGTCAGCAACAACACGATCCTTTTGTTCCAGAAGGAAGGGAATTGTTCTATTGAAGTGTATGCCAATTACGCAAAGGTTTGACCGATTCTGTAAATTAATTAATGTTTGTATGTACCTACCTTTAATTATAATTCATAATATTTACTTGTATTTACAGAAAAGCCGTGCCGCAGGATTTATTTTGAACTTATATCCAAAAGGACCTATAAATTCCAGCTTCGGTTTGGAGATAATTGGTGCCGTGGGGAATCAAACATTTATTCAGCTGAAGGTTTACATCATTAAAAAACATTTTACCTAGGCTAATTTTAAAAAAAATGGTTTTTAAAAAGTGAAATGTTAAATTTTTTAGGGATATCTGGAGGTTCGAAATGACGTTCTGGCGCAAATATTTACCTACGAAGAATCCTTTTTTGGCATCGGCATTTTATTTCTCTGGCTTACTGCATGTTTCTGCGTTGCCATTGGCTCCTATACTGGCCCTTATCAAAACCAAGATCTTCAAAGGTTGACACTTCGAGACCATTTTGTTATTGCCTTATGATTTATCCGGTGTATTATGTCTGATAATGTCTTCTGCAGTACTAGTAGCCGACAACAAATATTGGAAACAGCTCCCGGTTCAAGTACTGCGGATCAGAAAACCGTTCAGATTCAATTTACAGTCACATTGGTTATGGTACTGGTTATATTCATAACTATTACACTTCTCCTGCTCTACTTTTTCTACGAGTACCTAGGTAAGTACTCATTTCTGTTGTTACAGCCTACATAGTATAAGTATATTAATTGATTAGGCCCTAAATTAAGAAACTTTTAATGGCATTTCAGTGTACTTTTTCATGGGAGTTTTTTGTTTCGCCTCCGGACGTGCAACATATGAGATCTTAAATCAAATCGCCCACGTTTTCAAGTTTGACGGATGTATGCCAAGGTAATTTTTTAGTACATGGTTATTATAGATTATCAACTCAGTCAGCGAATCATGCACTGATACCCATTCTTTAAATACATTAAATGGAATATAGGATTAAAGGTTGCGGAATACACAAGATCTTTTTGGCTATTGTTTGCATCACCATTCCAATCCTCTGGTTCGTATTTCGTCACAGGGAGAGCATTTGGATTTTACAGGATTTTCTTGGCGTATGCTTCTGGTGAGAATAGATAGGTATCATGCTTTTGCATTTTTTGGGTAAGATATATTAAGGTACGATTGTATATTATTTTTGTTTGTAGCATCCATCTGATTCAAACCTTACGGATTCCGAACTTGCAAATGTGCACGGTACTGTTGTCTCTGCTGTTTGTTTACGACATCTTTTTTGTCTTTGTTACCCCATACATAACTTCAGTGAGCAAAAATACTTTTTTGTAGCGTTTAATCCAAGTATCCAAGAAACATTAACATTTAATTTATATCAATATGTTTTTATAGAACGGTAAAAGCGTCATGGTCGAGGTTGCTACTGGAGGTGGTTCTGGAGAAACTCTTCCGCTTCTCATCAAGTTCCCTCGGGCATCATCTGGACCTCCTGCATGCAACTTACAACAGTCCTACTCTCTACTTGGATTTGGCGATATTATTGTACCAGGATTTCTTGTTTGTTTTGCACACTCATTCGACATCATGCGTGGCGACAAGTTGAGACCATATTTTATTGTCACAATGATTGGTAAGTGATTTTGATTGGCATTACTAGATGTTTATATATGAAATTATAAATTTTCATGGGGATGGAGAATACATTTAGTAATGTAATTATTTTATTCTAGGATATGGAATTGGACTATCTATTGCATTTCTGGCCCTTTTCATGAGCCAAACTGGACAACCAGCATTGTTGTACATTGTCCCCTGTACTCTCATTGCAATCTCTGCTACTGGTGTGTTTCGAAAGCAGTTTAAGGATCTCTGGAAGGGCTCTATTACAATTACGGAAGTGGAACCTTGAACTCAGCAGTGGCTAACTCTCACATGCCGACAAACCAACTTATTTGGGTTTAAATCAGATTTTAAATTGCAAATTTCCATTTGGAAAAGAAAATACTAGTTAATTCAAACTAATTTTCAACACTTAAAGTAGGTAGGTGAAACTGGATCCTCCTCAAGCGAAATCCCATGAAGAATTTTTTCCGAGCAATTAGCTGCAAGCAGAACCCTACCGTTTCTCGCAATGCTTGCAGCTGATTGGTTGGCCCGAGATTCATAATGGGCATTGGCGCGAGGAGGATCCAGTTTCACCTACATTAATGTCGAAGGGCATCTAAATGTACTTCCCAGTATTAAACTGAAGCGTTTATATAAAAATATTTTATCGTAATTATTTCTGTCTTAAATGTTACATTTAATTCCAGGCAGTAGAGATGCCTACTATGACTTCTAGTATGATGTAGCTACACACAGTAGACACAATTCGTATAAATTGCATGCACTTCTACAAATTTTTACCGTGCGTTTATGATATTACTAGTAAAAAAATTATAAAAGCTTTAATATAAAGGCACTGAAGTCAGTATGTTGAAAGTATATGATAATAGTGTGAACAGGAAGAGCTGCAAAGATTTTTATTTTATGTTGTCCAGTTGACGAGATCTCTCTGGCGCTGCCATACTATGTATGTAATTTTTATACTTTGTTAACTAAATTGAAGTTTAATAGGTCAAAGTTTTAAAAATATTTGTGCAGCTATTCAATCAAGTTTACTTTATGTGATCATTAAGTAGTGGATGTATGATGTAATTTCCATTTTGTACTTAAAATGTATCAATTACTAATTTCTTTGTACATGTTACATTCATGATGACGGCTCAAACGAGCGTTGTTTGGAACGATTCGGAATTGATCAGAATACCCTTACAATTTACCTTAAGATAAGGAAAGAAAAGATAAATTTTGCACTACTATATTGGTCGTGACGATATATTTTATACTGAAGAGCGTATTAACGGAATGAAGTGCAAGTTGAGTGCACTAACTGCACAGAAATCAATTGTCCTGATATAGCAACATTAAATGTTAGTTGCATTGTGTGAAGACTATTTGCTCGTACTTTAAGACTTTCCATTGCAGTGGCAGATAAATATATTAATATAGAAAAAAACCTATTAGGGCCCAAAGAATGAAAAACGTTGGTAAGTAATATGCTTTTACTAGTAGTACAATGGAGTACTTAGCGCTATGAGGAAGAGCTAGCAATTGGCGAAACTTGGACTGTGCTATTACTTTTTTACATGAAATTTAATAAGCGTGCTACTACAATGTAAAAATGTAATGAAGTTTGGAAATTTATTATGATTTATATGTTTTCAGCATAGTCATGACTGACATGAGTAGAGTTGAACGATTGTTTTGCAGATGAATTAGTGTCTGTTACGTGTAAATACGGATTACCGTAAACCAGTAAGGATAGATTTCCCATCTCTAATTGTATACATGTTTATTTCGTGCTCACATTCAAGTAAATTACCGAGTGAGATATTTGTAATTATAATTGTATTAATAAAGCATCCACAAAAATGTTAATTGCGCTCTTATATGTGATTGGTCAGAATTCGGTAGCGTTCATAATAAATCGGGTAAACCGGTTGGTATCAACAATCCATAAAACAAAAATCCATAAGGCCAAAAATCCATAAACGTCCAAAAATCCATACAAACAAAAATCCATACAAACAAAAATCCATAAGTCCAAAAATCCATAAAGTATACACAGATTTTTACCGTAACATGACCTAACTCGTGGGACAAGTTTACACCGATTTCAAATAATTTACACCAATTCAAACCAAAGCAATTGTAACATTACACCATTATCAAATAGTTTACACCAATTCTAACCTAACCTAACCAATTTTAAACAGTTTACACCAATTTCAAATAGTGTTAAGTTTGTTTGATGTGGTGTGTGAGTGTGATCAGGTTGGTTAGAATTTAGTAATTGGAATTTATTATAACAGTTAAAAGAAGACGTACTCCTAGAGAGCGTAGTCTATGTGTGCTAGCTGTGGGAGCTAGTCTTAGTCTGAT
>JAHZND010003755.1:0-12813 GCA_027744115.1 Acrocyrtus sp. NNG-2020 | reverse complement strand
ACAAAAATATTTTCTTTTTACATTTTTTCGTCTTTCCACTATTATTTTCGAGAACTAGAACTGCTATGAAATACTAAATTTTTTGCGCGGACCACTAATTCAATTTTTGTTCTTGGAAGTGGGAATGTACAAACTTACACTATATTTGTCTTAATCACTGCCACTGCCAAATGATATCTGCTTTCCTTTGGGATCATCAAATCTGTCCATTGTTTTTACGTCCATGATCATTTTAAGTCCCCAGGTTAGAATTGACATGAGTATTATTGTGACAAATATCCCAGTCCAGATCCCTGGGGTGAAGAATCCAACGCATTCGTAAGCATCAGCGAATCTTCTTCCTTCCGGTCCATATATTTGCATCTATTATAAATAAATAAAATCGAATAAATCGTTTTAACTTAAATAGAGGCCAAATCTTGAAATACTTTTAAACTAAAGTAGAGAAGCAGACCTGGAATCCCTTGAAGTCAATTTGAAAGGTGTAGTCTTGCTTCAGCTCTTCTGCCTTCATATTCGGATACAAGCTTCCAAATCGGGTGCAGTGGAATGACTGTCCCACCGGTACAGTCACAGCAATTGGCGAGGATAACCTGGCACTTGAATAGTCGAATGTACCTGAAGCACCCTCAGTTCCCTTCAGATCCACTGACATGTACTGCAGTGACCAGTAGCCCAGTCGGTCCTTTCGGAACGACATCCTATAACAGAAACGTTACAAAATTTACAGTGACACCTTCCACACAAAATCTACTTTAACTCCACCCATTCACCATTACATTTTTACATCATACTTACATCACTTCAAACTTCGACGTCTTAACTGGACCATCGGCATTCGGGAATGTTAGAGTAACATTCGTCACCGTTTCATTAACTGCCACTGCTGTTTTCGCAGTTGCAGATTTAAATGTGGTAGACTCTCTGGAAATAATCAAATTCAAATAACACTCAAAAATTAAACAACTCTTATTTGCTTAACACCAAACAAAATTATTTCAAAATTTCAGAACTTTTTTTTAACTTCAGCCATACATCTCTTTATTTCCACGAGGAACAGGAGTGAGTCTCAGAACGACCTCACGGAACACCATCAATAAGTTACTTTCACCTTGGAGGATAACCAGATTCGTGGGCGAGGGCGATGGCGTTTGAGCTTCCACCACCCAAAAGCAATTCAAAACCGCCCACACCAGAAAGCCACAACCGAAACATTTTCTCATCTCCATTTCGGACACTGTTACTACCCACTATCCTGACTACCCAAAAAATAATATTTTCCAGAAAGTAATTGTTATTTTTTAACTAAAGCTTGGCCACTCAATCGGACTACGCCTATTTCCAGCATGATGGAAAATTATAAACGCTCAAAACAGACAACAGATGATCTCTATACCTACTTTGTGCACAGCACACTCCCTTTTTCCCATCTTCTCCACACACTGTAAATATACCTAAATATAATGCATGCAGCACCTACGAACAGCTCATCAACAAAGCAGTTTTA
The DNA here is from genome assembly GCA_027744115.1 of Acrocyrtus sp. NNG-2020. Classification (NCBI taxonomy): domain Eukaryota; kingdom Metazoa; phylum Arthropoda; class Collembola; order Entomobryomorpha; family Entomobryidae; genus Acrocyrtus; species Acrocyrtus sp. NNG-2020. Next base: position 11,306 of record JAHZND010003755.1, on the reverse strand, counting down.
CATGGGCAGGTGTGCAACTCTGAGAACGGAGCTTTTACACGGACAGGTTATCCCGAGCTGAATGACAGAGTCAGCCAAGTACTGTTGACTGTGCTGTAGACTCAGAGTCAGTCCTTAGTCACCGTTACAAGCAGCTAAACTTGCGCGTGTTGTTGTGAGGAACAAAGGAGAGCACAGAGCACTGAACAGTATGAGACGAGTCGTCGGAAGAGACCTACCTGTATAAGTGAAAGCGGAAATTACATGAAACAGTATGCAGAAGAGTGAAAACCGTTGTTTTTAGCTTAGCTGATGGCATCATCAAGGATTAGCAGCGTCTTGGTAAAAGAAGTATGATGTGAAAGCACAGCCATCACTTATAAAGTATAAGATGGCTGCGATGAAAGTGAAAACAGTAATTCATTTTTGTAAATTAAATGTCTTTTCAAGATTTATTTATTATTGCCAACCCTTTTTGTCAGTCTGGCAGTTGGGGTTGGTGCCGTAATAATGCTTCTAGAAAGCATATCATATCATATGTAATGTCTTCCTTTACCCCAACCCCCAACTGGAATTGGAGCATGGAGATAGAGAACTAGCTTTTCCAGAACGACATTATTGTTGCATCAAACCACACCACGAAATAATACATAAAAATAATTGTAAAGCTTATTTAAACTATCATACGTATTTAACCACCAAAATGACTTTACATAATGAAGTAGCAGACAAGCAGACTATAATTATGAGGAAAATGTGGACTAACAAATTAAATTTACCACAAAAGCAGCGTAATGCTATAGTCCACACTTTGTGCACAAAATGCAAGAATCGTTGTTTTGTCAATGTGGTAGAATGGATACGCCTCCTCAATATAGAGAGTTCTGCAGCTCCTTGCAAACTTCCTGAATACCATACCTCTCGGAAATATATTCTTGCTTGTATCCCTAAACCCGTTAGATGAGTTGATAAGAAGGGAAAATAAATTCGTCTGATAATATACAATCGACCACGGCGTGAGAATAGCCCCTCCGATAATCACCCAGGCGAGCAACCCACTTTCATTGAGAACGTCTACGAAGTTGACTGCAAAATAGAGCATGATGGACGCCGAGCTGAGAAGTGCCACCTGGTTAAAAGACATAAATACATTGGCCGTGATTTCATTGATAAGCACGATAAGATACTGAATGGTTCTGTAGCGACAGATGATATCTTGATCCTCCAGTATTCCATAGAAAGTTGTTTGAATTTGACATCGGGTTCCCTGCTGAAAGACAATCCTCTTCGGTGTGAGGTCAAGTAGGCACTGCGTCATTATTCGAACCGCGACTACTACCAACAGTCCAAAAATGACGATGAATTGAGCTGCACACTGCAAGCAGGCCTCCAACCACACGAGCCATATTGCGTTGGAGAGGGTGAGGGACATGTCCATCTCCAGAAATTCCTGCAAGATGCAATGCGATGGCTCCATTGGATGTGTAGTGCAAAGCAACAGAATGAATGGGAAGAGATAGCTGAACCCTGTGGCAAATAGCATGTCCAATTCTGCATTCTTGATCATTTTTCGGTGTTCTCCGTCCATAGAAATTTGCTTTGTTTTGAGCATATCTGAAACCGATTTTAGCAGTTTTATGAAATTAAAAAATGCTTAAATTTTTTTAATGGATTTCATTATTTTTTCTTATCCAAAAATGCCGTCGTTGTAAGCTATCAGTTGATTGAATACGTATATCAGGTCCTTTTTGTGTTGAATTAGTACAATGTTGATGAGTGCCAGACATATCCCAATTATCAACTCGCCCCAGCCTATAGCTACCGTTCCAAATGCGCTTAGCTCCTCAAGTGAGTTTTTCTTTAGGGGACCACCTTCCTCATCGATGTCACGAGCGTAAAAGTAATAGAGCCGGAGACCATGAAGAAAAGAAAATAGGAGGCATGAAGAGCATCCACCCCATACCCTAAATTAAAAAGATGAAGACCTTTTCATTTCATTCATTTTCCCAGTTATATCTATATAAGAATGAATGGATAGAAGAATAAAAGTGTAAAATATTAAACACCGTACACCCCTGCGTAGTAGTAGAACGAGGGTTCCTTAAATTTTCCGGTTTTGCTGTCCCAGTCTAAGAAAGCGCCAAGAAAGTGCTTGAAGGTTCCAATTCGGAATCCTAAAATTCGTATAGTTCTGTCAGATAACATGATTTAGAATATTAAGATTGTAGATAAGGCTAAAAAAAAAGTCCTGGAGAAACGCTCACTTATAATAGCTGAGCAGTAATGACCTTATTTGCTCTTTCTAGAGTTGTAGTAAATTCGTACTTTTTATTGGTTCAGTATAAATTGACCAAATAGCCCCTCTCATGAAAAATTTCCTCATCGTTAAGTACCTAAATGTACTTTAATATTAAATTTATTGTAAGAAAAATATCCCAAAGAAGCCTATACTTACCATTTTATGATCGAATATGAGCAAAAGAAGTCTGATTTATTTATGCCGCCTAAATAAAACTTACGCAGATTCTATAAAAGACAAAAATTGTTTGCTTTTTTCTGCGGTCACGTTTTTCTTCACGTTATGCGTTACTAGAAAAGTACCTACCCAGGCAATTCCATATCAACGCTTCAAGATAAATTAAGTACATGCAAGTACCTAACAGAGCACCTTTTTTGTTTTGTATGAAACAAACAAAAAACAGACATTGGGAGTATCGCAAAATTTAAAAAAGGCGTTCCCTCAGATGTCAGGATATTCGCCATCATATATAGGTATGTACCCAAGTACCTTTTAGCGTACTTCATCCTTTACTACTAAGATTTTAGAATCAGGACAGAAATATTCTCAATCACATTTTTATTCCAGTAATATACTGCCAATATTGCAATTTTTTATATAGTGAATACAAAATTAATTAAAGTACTATTTTTCATTTAACATTTAGCTAATATTTGGTTTTTGTATATGACATGATAGTAATAAAGTGAAATCGTGCAATTTAGTTCTATATTCGATATAGTCACAATCACAATCATGGCCGTTATTATATTTTATTTGTCTTAGGATTTTTTAATTGGTTAAATACCACTTTTATTAAAGCAACTACAGCAAATTATTTTATTTAGATAAGGATTTAAAAGTATTACAATAGTTATTATACAGTAGATAATATTTTTGCATTAATTTTTCCATGCAGGTATAATAGTATAACTGTAAGTAAAGTGAAGTACTAACTACACATGATTTAAATACGCTTTTAGCTAAATATCTAACAAAGGGTCATAGAGCAGTATGGCATTGATGACATTATCAAACAAGATCTGCATATAGCTAGTCAATGAGCCGTGCTGAAAAGTAAAGAAAGAGCCACATTTAATTGCAAGGCATTGCTGCGACTTCCATACCACATAGTAGTACTTTCTCCACTTTCTCGATTTGGGAATACTGCAGTAGTGCAAGTTAAGTTTTGCCTCTATAAGTTTCATCGACTCTATTTTTAATTTAACTGCGCCGCCAATTAGAAGCAGGGTTGTCGCCAGTAACTCGAGAGTAAGTACACAAAGTACACAATTTAGTGTAATAGATAAATATGGGCCACTTTTGACAATTAGCCAAATCAATCCAACGGCTACGCTTTGTGCAATTCCTATAGCTACCACCACCATACCCTTTACCTTATCGGAGATATGATTGAATATAATTTTAAGCTGGTTATAAAGAATGATAGATCTCATCCCATAAATATATCTCAATTTTTCTGTAGACATGGAACCTCCAACTACAATTAGAATGGCAGCAGAGCCAGTAGTGAAAATGAACCTTAAATATTCTGTAGCAAAATACCACATTAATACGGCTCTAATTGCACGGCCTGTCAATATCATTTCGATGGATCGCTCATAGGGATGTGGCAGGATCTCTTCCAGGATGTAGTAAAAGATATCAATTTCTGTTAGCACGATAGCTGGAATACCAAAGAGTGGTCCGAAACTGTAGGAGAGTAGCGCCAAGAGGTACAGTATACCAAGATGGTCGCATCTCTTCTTTGACTGCAAGCGTTGCGGTACGGCTTCAGCACCTGCAAAGTTTTATCGATCAAATACATTAAATAGGAGGGTACTGCTACACCAATTTTAGTGAAAAAATTAAATTTATTTTAGAATATACTTACATCGATTTTCAACCGCAAAAAACGCATTAGCGGCTTCGAGAAGAGAGCGATCTCGAATTAGCGAGTGATAACCTGCCAATTCGAACAGAGAAAGCAGTCCTATTCCAACAATTGCAAACATACTGTAAAGATATATTTTTGCTTGAAGATCCCATTTCAGTAGCGCAGAGGTTACTAAGACCAGAGAGGAAAGCAGTGCTATTACAGTGAGGAGTAGGGAAATGTACCACGGGTATAGCTTCCAGTTGCATGGCCGGAATCGGATCACTAAAAGGTTATTTTCGACATCTAATTTAAACTTAAAGCGGGGAAGGTTGAAAAACAAAATTGGAATTAGGTCGTATACTGCGAGAACCAGAGGGGTAAGGATGGAGGAGTATTTTGGTACTGTGAGTGTGTAAGACCTTTGCCTTAAATTTCTAAATATCATTTTGCGTGAACAAATAAAAGTCGCGGAACTCAAGTATAATATTGGATTGCTGAAGATTTTTAGGCCTAAAGCTAATTTCGGTCGGTGTGATCAAGCTGACTCTCTTTTAAACCTCTGCTGTTTTCAACTATTCAATTCAATTGTGAGTCCCCGGCAAGCTAGCAGTTTTCTAAAACCGAATTTTGTATAAACAAACTTAAGTGGAACACTAACACAGATGTGTATATCTTCTAAGCAGGTACTCTAAAAAATGAACATACTAGATTATTCAATTATATTTAAGTAGAACACTGCACTACCTACGCTAAAAAAAGTTCTTCAAAACACTTTTACTCGTCAGTGATAGTTGAAATTGGAAAGCTAGAGAGACTACCTCAATTTTATAAAAAATGGGGTAGTATAGAGCACAAATAGGCTAGCAAGGCCGCTGCAGGAAGGAGAAACTTCCACTTCCGAGGAGGCGAGGAGACAATTCTTAAGAGAGACATTTGACCGCTAATATACAATAGAATATTCAATTTTTAAAAAATTTCTTTTTAAAAGAACTTGGGAAAACTGAGATTTTCAATTTTTGGTAAATTTGCTTAAAATCAACTTTTAAAGTTATCGAAATTTAAAAATCTCATTTTGCCCCGACTTTGAAAAAATAAAATATGTTGAATCGTGGAAATTACTTTATTATTTTATCCTGGAAGTGCCTCCTTTGGAGTGACTCCGAGGAAATGTCTGCTGAAGAGACCTGCTAGATGCCAGATAGGTCCTAACTGAACAATAACTTTCAGTTTTCTTGGCCTTATTACATGATTTATTTTAAATAAGTGGTGTACGATGGAAGCTTCGCAGCTCTTATTCTGTGGAAAGAGCTCTCATGCAGACCTTATGTTTATTGGACTCGAGGACAGACTAGATTATCATCAATCATATTATCATAAAATGAATTATAATGGAAATCCTATATCGTTATATTTCAGCTGCTTTTAGAAAAACAACTTATATGTAATGTCAGACATTTTTACCATATATGCATTTCCTCTTCCTCAAATAATTTATCAGTTTCGATTACCTACTTTTTAAGCTCCAATAAAAGTAGACTATATCCCCACTAACAGATTTTAATCGACATCATTTAATACCTTTATCCTGCAACAACGGTTGTTTAGACATTTTTTGACTTCTCAGCATTTACAAATAGGTAGGCTTCTTTCTCAGATCCAGCGGAATAAAAATATGATGTGTGACTTCTCGTGTCCACGAATATTCTTTACCAACTAAGGCAACCTAAATCGAATATATTTTAAACTACATACATTTGAAACTAATACTCATTTCCGGGTGCCTCAGCAAAAGTATTTAGCTACTCGAAATATCTTTACGGTTTAAAGTATGAACGACATTTTTCAAACTTACTTTTACCTTGTAAAACAAATGGAGATTACTGATTAAAATTGATATTCGCCAATTCACAATGAGTTTATTTATTTTTAAAAAATACAAAAATTATTTTAAAAACATTTTATAGGCTACAGTGTGAGCTTGATTGATCTGTATAAATTCCTGTTCAGCATGCTCTAGTCCAGCCGTCTTCTGTTTTGGCTAGAGTTTGCAGACTCAGCCTCATCTTCATTTTCACATGTGCCAGCTTTAGTAATTAAGTGAGGCAGTGCTTAAGGCCCCTTATTTGTGTAGCACCATAAAAAGTTAATTCATGATTATTCACTCATACCAAAAAATAATTAAGTAATAAGTTAAGTTTAAGCTTTGCAGTTTGTAATTACTATAACCTCTACGTCAAACTCTTGGTATGCGTTTTGCAATATTGAAATCTTTGTGAAAATTTAAAGTGGTACTATATTTCATTCAGGATTGAAGGGATAGTTTAATGCAAAATAAATCTCAATAACCAAATACAAAATTAACTATACTGACATCTGACAAAAGTTTTAGCATTGTAAAACGGATACGAGGAAGAATTCTGACGATCACATTGTAAGTTTACTTTGAAACATTCTATACTTACGGGAAGAATCGTTCAGCTCCAATTTTTTGAGCACTCCGAGAAGGTAATTTAATGTGGGTTCCGATTTGGACTTCGACACCCATATTTGAAGAACTTCGTGGAGTGCATCAGCCTGTGTACAAAGATTAAGTAACATCTTTGTCTGTAGGGTTTTCGCTGTATTTTGAGATGCTCCTAATTCCAGTTCAATTTCGGTAAGCCTTTGCATCAGTATTTGAAATGTTGATGTTTTCTCAAGCACTGCCACTATCTCTCGAGTAGTACAGTCTGTGAAATATAAATTTCAATTAACACGAATGTCAAACAAAATTTAAAATAGAATATTCAAAAAAAAAGTTTTTAACCTTTCCCAATTACAACTGAAGTGGAAGTGATGCCTGGAGTCTTGACGGAGCTAACTTGAGAGGAATTATTTTCTATGCTTGAATTCTTAGTTCGCTTCAAACCGTGAGACTTAGCGATATGTGACGGTCCAGCTTCATCATGCTCGTTTAATTTAAGTTCAGTGTCAGTGTCTGAGTACAGTTTTTCTAATATTTCGGTAGCTCCGGTTTGGTTACAGGCCTTCAAAGCTTTTACAAGAGACTTGTACCCACCTTTCTTTGTTTCCAAAATTCGAAACAACTCATACGCCCGTTCCATTGGAGTTGCTTTGCTTTTCTAGTCGTTATTTTTAAGACATAAAAATTTAATTGGCGTATGTTAATTAGTCAATTGGTCATTTCAAATTTAATATTTAATTAGCTAAATATGCCTGTTGGATTAATAAACTTACGATATCACCCACCTCAGCAGTCAGTAACATTTTCTCGTTAATGAGTTCACCGTAAAGCTTCTCAGTGCATTTCGTCATATCGAGCAACTTACTCCAGTTGCTTCGCATATGCTCCCTTTCAATTTCCTCCATATTATTTTAATGTAATTTAATCAACGGATATGAAAATATTTAAAATTAAAATAAAATTTATTTTTTGCTTTGAGAACAATCACATTACTGATTGCGGGTATATTTTCTCTTTTCACTCGCGGAATTTTTGAAATGATAATATTACGTAAACTAACAAAGTGTTATTACGAAAGAGGGAACTTCATTGGTATGCCTCATTATGAAAAATACACAGGTCACTGAAGAACAGAAATAGCACTGCTACCCGCTGCACCAAAATAAATCCCAAACAAGCTGGATATAAAGTGTGGAGTATAAAATGTTATTCATTTCCAATCAAACACCTAAATTAGATGACCTAATCTGTCTCTATCTATGAGTATTTTGTTGATATTGGTGAGGTATAGTACACAGACTGATAAAAAAGTTGAAAGTGATAATGCGGCAAATGAAAAGTGATTACTTTATATTATGACAAAAAATGGTGTTGTATGTCTAAAACACTAATTTTGCAACAGATAAAATTTTCGTTTCCTTTTCATCGTGATAATAATTCAAATGCAAGTAGACTGAAATGTTGCTTGACAAGCGGATCGTATTTAAACGGACTGACCGGTCTTGTACAACATTCAAAAGTAAATATAGCGTCCATACCATAACACATACTACATTCAAAAGATTTGCATTTTTCCGTTCCAATTGCTTATCTGTTATCGAATTCCAGCGTTGTTGTTTTATTTTTGCACTTTTGTCTATCAAGAAAGTAAACAATTGAATTTGCACTCCCCACTCGCCCGTAATATAAATTTTGAAATATCCGAATTGTGTATTTTTATTTGAACATATTTGAACAAGCCTTTCACAATTTAGTTTTTGAAATTGACTTTTACCAGAGTTCGGACACTTGTAAGTACACATGGCCTAGTGCCTTAGATACGGCATTTTGGTTTAACTTTTGAAGTGGTTACTATTTTTCAATAAAGCTTCTTCAGCGTGACATAAATATTTCTTTCTATGAGAGTACAACTTTATAAGTAATTTAACTATATTACTAAAAGTCTATTGAGCTACGGCTGCGACTTCATCTAATTCATTCTTCTTTGCTTCTACGTTGAAAATACCCATGGAAATTTCATTCACATTTTCCACTTCATTCTTTAGCACGGCAAGAAATTTGATCGCCTCGTCCTCCATAATCGCACTAGCGTCATATGACAGCATCATTTTTGTTGTCAGTAAAGCTTTTCCGTTTTCATCTATTGCAAAATAATAAATGCCAACTTTTAAAAAATATACACTTAACACTTTCAAAAATATAATCACGATGAAATATAATTTGGCATGACCTGTCAATATAAGTTTACACAATTACTAAATTAATATTACTAGTATCAATTTGAATTTACCTAACTCCGTGTTGGTACCTCCAACGGCAAGAATAGCACACTGAGGCGGATTTATGATTGCACTAAAGCTATGAATACCGAACATTCCTAGATTGGAAATGCTAAATCAAAATAAAACAGAAATGTTACTGTTAGGTATTAAATACCCATTATGTAATATGTAATAAATGTAGTTAATAAATTGCAGTAGTGTTAGCACACTGATTATCCCAATAAACTAACCTAAAACTTCCTCCCATGAACTCATGAGGTTGCAGTTTACCATCGCGTGCCTTGGCAGCTAAATGGCGAACAACATTGGAAATTGACAAGACATCTCTTCCGCCAACATTTGTCACAATTGGAGTAATTAAACCGTTCGGGGTAGCCACCGCTACTGATATGTCCACTTGGCTTACCTGTTTCAACTTTATAAATATAACAAAAAATACTTTAACTAAAACACATTTGTATCATAGTAGTTGAAATTTGAAATAAAATAGTAGGTATTTTATATTTTGTTTGAGCAGCAACCTGTGACTTTTCCCATATACAGTTAATAGCTGGATTTAGAGCTAACGCGTTGGCAACACATTTTACGACTAAATCATTCACAGAAACTTTCAATCCAGCTGATGTTAAACTTTTTCTGAACGCCATCAACTTTTTCACGTTACACTCAGCTATTCCATACGCATGAGGAATCGTAGACTGAAATTTTAAAAATTAAAATAAAGTGATAAATACCAATTACAATTTGGTTCACAGTTATCATTATTAATATCCATATTACTAGTTATATCAAGTAATTAAAACTCACCTTTGACTGAAGCAATCTTTTAGCTATCGTTCTCCTCATATTTGAAATCTCGACGTCCGTATACGATGCAGGCCCAGCCTGCCCTTTAGTCGATTTGGAAGGCTTCCCGGTGGACTTGGGAGCTTGTACAGGAGACGACTCTTATAACAATTTGATAAATGTATACATTTTAAAAATAAATTACATTGTACAATATCAAGTCCTGTTGTGGTGCTTAAAAATTTACTTCTATGCATTCAAAGCTTACCTAAAGTCACTGGTTCAATTTTATTAGCGAGAACATAATTCAGCACATCTCCTTTGGTAACAGTTCCGTGTGGCCCACTTGCTGGCACACTGGTGGACTTGAGACCATATTTTGTTATATAATTTTTAACAGCCGGACCCAACAGACGACCACTGGAGTGTGATCCTGTAGAAGCTGACGCTGGTGTGCTAGTAGGTTTGGGTGCGGCTGACGTCGAAGATTCTGCAGCTGAAGGAGGGGGTGCCCCGGCGTCCGCAGGAACCTCAACACTTTTCCAGTCATCACCCTCATCGACCGCTAGAGCGATTAATGTCCCAACTTTAACATCCGCGGTATTCTCAGGAATCTAGAAATTTTTAGTTTACAACACACCCGTTTTCATTTTATTGTTTATTTGATTATTAGGATTAACAAGTAATATTTAAATGGTGTAGTTAGTTTGTAAAATACCATACCGATGCGTATCTGTTCACAAAAAAGATAATTAATAAAAATACTTTCACCAAAGAACAAAACGGCTGACTATATTGAAAATATAAAAAAAATAAAGTTATCTAACCGTCCAACTTTTGAGATGTGTGGATGCCACGACTGCAGCATATAATTTCCGGTTGCCATCCATTTCTACAGCTGTGTGATTTAATACGGCGGTCTAAAACTCGATAACCAACTGTGCTTATACATCTTGCATGAGACGGCCTCCTAAATACTGTCAACAAAGTTGAGTTCATTTGGCTGAGATAAATTCTTGACGACATATGGACAATTCCTGTTTTTACAGTTCCAATTTCGAAATATTCCGAGTAAAATTTCCTGCAACAACATTAAAAATGTCGTTAGCGCAAATAGGAATTGATTTAGCTTACAAACTTAAAACTTATTGGTATTTTTAAGAGTTATATTAAATAGAATAAATAACTGGCGCAAAACTGTCAACATAAGTACACAAACATTTCACCTTATTCTCTCATTTTGTCACAATACTCCACAAAATTTAAACAGCTGCTGGTACTTTCTGGGCAGCTCTGCAATCCACAATCAAAATAATTTTGTAAAATAAAAAGTAGACCTGATCTTGATATCTACCGGCTAACCGTAAAATTAATTAAAATTCCAACGCTTTACAGCATTTCTTAACCAAGTAACAAATCCTAACAACTTTCCTATTCATAATACAGCCACGTATATTTACAGATTGCTATTATTTCCGATCCTACCTTAATAATCTTAAACACTCGTTAGTACATCACAGTAAAAATTGCCGTTTTTCCTCCACAAGTTCACAGTCAATTTAAATTGCAATCACTATCGTACCAGACGGAGAACTTTGCTTTTTAATATTTTATTTCTCTCCGTGTAGTAGAATGAGT
>JAHZND010003754.1:0-10506 GCA_027744115.1 Acrocyrtus sp. NNG-2020 | reverse complement strand
CGTGTATACTCCCACACTTCCATTTGAAATTTCTCGGAGTGCAGGAAAAGTCAAATCCCCAAATTCAGAATCCATGACTAGTAGAGCGTATCCAGGGTCATTCTGATTTACACGGAATAGAGACTGTCCTCTAATTATCCGAAGACGTGGAAAAGTCAGCTTTTGATACCACACATTTGTAACCAGCAGATATCCCGTTATCTCCTCAATATGCTGAAGAAATGTGTCGTCATTTTGTGTCGAAATAATTTCAAGGTTCCCTACGATATGAGTACACTTCTCGTGCTCGTATTGATATTTGTAGTAATTGTTGCATCCCGGACTGTACAACCGCTCGAATCTCTCCCACCCTTTGAAATTCGTTCCAACACAAAATTTTTTGGTATTAGAGGAAGCCGTGGAAAACTGTAACAGGTAAAAGAGGAAATTCACTACTTTTATCCCCCGCAATAATAACAAGCACTTATTGAGACGGAACATGTTGCCGGCATGTCACCAATTCCACACCTTAACAAAAAAAAATGATCAAAATATTTTCACTTTGGGAGAGATACCGTATTACTATTTGCTGGAGTGGTATGCTCGGCCTTCTCACTCTCCTCGTCTGTCCAACTCGTAATTCTTTCACGGCAATCCCAGTACTACAAGCAAAGGACAAAGGATATATTATCCGCCTTCCCATTTTTCTTCTCTGACTCATAAAAAGTTGTGATGACTTCACGACATGAAAATCACTCGAGTATAGCCACAGCTAAGAAACAGCAAAACTTTATGATGAGAATGAATGTGTGCTGGAAAAGTGAATTCATTTCCAAGTAGTGAGCAGCATTTTGCGATAAGCAGAAAGCAGATTTAGCTGAATGGACGCCTCTGTCGACTTTTACTCTGTAGTGATGTATATGGCCTTATTATCGGCTAATCCGCTTGTACTTTTATATTTCGCTTGTGATATATGCATGACTACACGAATGAATACCACACCCAAGCAAGCATGAATTTTGATGAAAGATGCTGATCGTTGATTTTCTGTAATTTTCACTGCCTTTTCTTTGCACTTTTTTATTACTCGGCGAGTATGCAGTGGAATAATATAATGTCCAAATGGCTTACTGTGTAAAGCGCTATTTGGACTAATGGGCTTTGTCTATTGGATGCTCAATCAGCTTTAAACTTCAGAAAGTGACTGGATTAGAAAATGACAATGACAAAAAACATTTATTAGCGAATAAGCACCAATATCCAATATGTGCAACTAATTAGAAATAAAGAAAAATTCATGCAGAGTTACGACGTACATTTGACTGTGAGCAGTTGAGTAAGCGGAATGCAATTCTGCTCTTCTATAGTTATGTCTGACATGTAAATTTATGTTAGCTAAAATGTACTAGCATTTTTCAGCAAAAAAATACTGCGAAACAAACTGCTTTCAAATTTTCTTCAAAGGGATTGAGAAATTGTCCTACTTTTAACTAGTAAAGAAGTTGCCTCCATCTAACAGGATATTGTAGATCATTTCTTGTTCCCAAAAAAATTTCTGCCTCCGACCACCATCCAAAATAGGGCATTTTTTCTTTCTATATCTGCACTTGAGCGACGACTAGCTAGTTATGAGAAATGTTGTAGTGTAGAATGAGAATGGAGCTTTTATTACTTGGCCCAAATCGTGACTTTTCCAGAGAAATTACTATGAATTTAATTTCGGCTCCTTTTTGTTGCACTCGCCCATTCAGTAAACGGTAGGATAAACTCCATCATAACAAGTGTAGATTAGCATATAAAACATGTAATAATGAGCGAGGTTATTACTTTAGTAGTTATACTTGTTAATTCCATAATTAATTGACTACAACTGCATTAGCCCAAACTGAAAGCCATAATTACGAGAAATATTAAGCAGCAGTAATCAGTAATGATTGACCACATCACTGCCAACTTTCCAACAATGAATTTTTTTTGGCGATTTACTAGTAGTGTCGATTAAATGTTATAACATAGACCACACGCACTGACTCATGTCAGAATTTCCTTCCGTATCTCTAATGCAGCTCATATTAAACAACGGAGTAATTGTATTGAATGCAGCAATTTGTATTCAAGCCAGTACAAACGAGTTGAATAATAATTTTAGGATTAAATTATATTTATACAATATTAATGAATGTGCTTGTACTGTTACAAGGAGCACGTACTGTTTCATTTCTAAAACCAACTCTGAAAAGTTTTTTATCGCAAAACTCACCATATTATTGTTGACTGTTAAATTCATCCTTAAAATGTACTTTATGTGCTTTCCGTTCAGTTTTATAGTAATATTGGCCATTCATTCGGTAAATACCAAATGATTTTGTATTAATTACTATGTACTTTTAAAACAAAATAATTTATTGGGCTAATTTTTGTATTTGCCAGCAAGCTACTATTGCAGAGCATAATGAACGGTCGGGGAAATTTAGTACTATTTTTATTTCCAATCAATCCGAACAACGGGATTTAAGGAAGGTGAAAAATGAGGCAGCAGCCGAGGGAACCAACGCTCTTAATTTCAACCTGTCGACGTCATCTCCAGTTGATAGAAAGCCAAAGCAGGAGGACGGGGATGTCGAAGACGTAGGCGTGCCTGCATCCGTCGTCACCGCAAACGAGGTTCTTCCCCAAGTAGCGCAAATTCTTAATGCTGTCTTTACTGGAACAGTTAATGTAACACATCTGGTGGGAAATACACTTGTTTCCATCCCTATTCCAAATATTGTAAGAAACCGGGTAGGGTCAATATTTAAATACTTAACTGGAGAAAATAAGGACGACGAATTGTCACCAAGTGCTCCCGAGGGAGAAGATGATCCACTGGCAGTTCCAATTTTGCCAGTAGAAGAAACTGTCATGTCGCATTTGAGTAGCAGTAGAGCTCCAAATAGAGTATCAACTGTAAAAGGGGTAATAAGAGAAACGACAGTAAAAGCAGAAGAGCAAACTTCCCAGCGATTGCCAGGAAGTACCTACAGCTCCAGCAAGCCAAAATATAAAGTAAAGCCAAGAACCAGATCCACATCAACTACAGTTCCAAGCGCAGCTCTAAATCTTGAAGATGATGAATTAGAAAGATTTTAAAAGTCTACTAGATTTACGAGTAAAGTTAGGCAAATATCAATTTTTGAGAAGTTTTTGTCATGCCATTAGAAATTACAAAAACGCTAAGGCTAAAGCGAGCGGAATTTTTACATACCAAAGAAGGGTTTAAAAATCGTTCAAGGTCGTGGAAAGGGGAAGTTACAAAATATGAAACCGGAACAAAAGAAAATAAGTAAACTAGTAATTTTGCTGACAACTTTTTCCACCCATTTTATTTTCCTTAGGCTCATAGGCATATGACTGATATGGTGTTCAAGCAATTTGCAAAAAAAAATTCAAGGAAGGGGAAAGGAAAAAGCAATCATCTTTGTTGTAAATTAGAGGTTTTAGTGTTAAGTACAGGAACGCAAACAAGTTCTTGAAATAAATGAGCTTAACGACGACATTTCAATATAAACACTTTAAGTTATATTTTATCATGCAAATATAATTGCATTGCAGAAGGCGTACCCGGTAGCTATGTCCTTGTCAGGAAAAAGGCTTTTGAATTTCCGTGCGTATATTTGTAAGAAAACAAAGCTGCTTCAGCTCTGATAGGGGTCAGCTCAGATTTAGAATTTGGAATTTTTAATTTGTTTTTATCCAACTCAAGATCATGATTTTTCTTTTGTTTCTGTTAGCTATTGGGATTGCATTTGCACATGCAATGTTAGGATTGCCGTTTACACTCCATCCTAGTTGTTTACTTAATACGGTCACCTCTCAAAATTCCGAATATTTCCAAGAGAGCGAAAAGTTTTCCGCGGACACACATGCCAACGGCTACTCGGGAACGTCGTACATCCCTTCTAGGCTCAACTTTGGATTTCCGATAGAACCGGAAGAATTTCCTGACACGCTAGAGCTAACACACGGTTTCTTCCGGTTGACGCGTAGACTAAATGAAAATATTTGCACAGTGTTCGCCCTCTTCGTGGAAAGCATGGAGGACGTAGTTGAGGTTATCAGTAAGTCCGGATTCGCCACTTCCGAATATGCATCATTTATTATAAAAGTGGAGGAAGTTTCCTCAAGTGATAAAATCATATCTGAGTTTGGAAACCTTTTCCAAGTGAACAGCACCCCATTCCATGCCGATATCGTATTCTTTTCCAATTCCCAAATTGGGGTGCATTGCTACTTCTGCCCAAATGGAAATCTTTTTCGTTTGCTTCAACCTCTTTATAGCTCATTTTTAATGATAAAGGGCACCGCACATCAACTTAATGGTAACGGGTATGGCCGCCGCAAAGCTATCCTTACAAGATCCTCCTTCCCTGGGTTTAAGTTAATCGAAGACTGCATAAAAAATCTGAAAACAAGTAGGAGCTCTTTGTACAAGAAAATTATTAACTGTGCCTCTGTAAGGAGCTTAGACTTAGGTCTGCTCGGAATCGCGCTAAATGTCACATTTGTTACCAGTGCCTCCTCCATCCCTCCAGAAGAAGTAGACGCCTCCGAGTGGTTTCTCCAAGTGTGGATAACCACCCTCTTCGAATATTCGGAGCTGCATTTGTACGTCACCAAGCGGGACTTTTACTTCCCCCACAGCCAGGTCCCATTTAATATAATTTCTTGCCTGAAAATCTCATCAGCGTCCTATTACCACTACCAAGCTGTAACAGTTGTATCCTGGCCCGTTTGGATTTGTCTAATAGGCATAGTCACACTAATTTCTTTACTTTCCAACAACATCCTTTATGGAGTGGATCTAGCTCGCCTGTTGGTAGGTGTACCAATCAAATACATTCCGAACCGGAAACTGGTCTGTAGCTATTTTGTAATGTCTGCAGTACTCTGCTCACTTTACGACGCCCACTACACAACTGAGTCACTGCGCATACCGAAATATCCCGATTTTAATGAATTGCTTAAAAAAGGATATCGTATTTGGGTTAACACTGGACTGCCTAGGGGTATACGGGAAGATATGGTGAAGTTTATGTTCAGCACACTTCCGGTAGATCATCAGAGGAAGCTTACTCAACTTTTGGATGGAATTCCTTTAATCAAGCTTTTCCACTTTGGGGAAAAATTTAACAAAGAAAATGTGCCTGACGTTGTGAAGTCTCTCAGCAAGGATAAGCTTCTTGTTCTTGGGGGAGAACTGAAATCATTCAATGATGCTCTGGGCACAAGGCTTAATAACGTGATGGTAGAGTACCTCTGCAGGCAACTGGATCTCCAAGAGCGGACCAACATCACCATTACCGTGGACGTTCGCACAAGTTCCTACCTGGGAAGGAAGGCGGGTCGGATGATGCTAATTTACCTGGAAAGCGGAATAATAAAATTTTATGTGGGCTTCAAAGAAGCAGCTGTCAGGAGGCACACATACGCCCTAGGAATAGTTGAAGCGGCAAGATTCATAAATCCGAAACCATTCAATTCGCGCTCCGTAGTAGCGGTAACATGTTATGGCCACTTAGCTGTGTGTTTGGTAATGATAACGTTGTGGGGATTGGCGTGGGGCTGGATATCCTCCACAGAACTTCGAAATTATTTTTGGTCTCGCCTTTCACATTTCACAAATTAATGTTTTTCTGCGACATTTAAATCCTTTCCTCTTCAGTAAGTACTTCTTTAGAAAGAAATAATGAGGAAATTACTAAACATACAGTCCACAGGAAAAACATTTGCCTGACACTCCCATTTAAGCTCAGAGATATTGCCTTTCCATCAAGGTCAGTTACTACGTGTGTTTTACTTTTAACTTTTTCTCTATCTTGAACCCGACTCCCTACTAGAATTCCATCATGTTCATTGAGCCAGTAGCCTGCTATTCCACTATTGAAGAATACCAGTTCTACGATATTGTTCAAGGGTCTATTGAACGGGGGCAGAAGGACAAAGTATAGATTGTTGACTGGTCTAATTAGCCACTTTCCAATGTAGCAGCGCCGCTTACTCCGTTTAGTTTTGAGGAGGTTGATTGCATCATTGAAAAAACGAATTACAAATGGCCATTCGCCAACATAGGCCGCTTTTTCTTGAAATGAAGGACATGAAGGATGAGTGGTCTGACAGGACTGTAAATAAACTTGAAAAGTGGAATTGATCGGTATCAGAAATATTATGGCGATTTTCGACAGATAGAAAAGCTCGTACTGAAGCATCCACCCAACTTCTATAAATAGTGTTGGACATCTCAGACTCGAATATTGGAGAGTAGTTGTGAAAGGTGAGCTGACGAATGTCCGTCATGACATCGTCCCTCGGGGGAGCAATTAAATGGCCGGTATTCATTCCAGTATAGCAGTTGATAAGGATGATAGATAAGAATGACCACAAAAGAAAGAGAGGAGATCGATGAAGAGCTCTTCGAGGGGAAGTCAATATTCCAGGGTTGGAAAGAAGAGACATTCCCAAAGTTAGAAAGGTGAGGAGGATGCCATGAAGTGTTGGAAAAATATTCTCAAGGGTAACCGTCAAGAGTAACAAAGTCATTAAAAGCAAGAGGGCGAAGTTTCTATCCAGTGCTTGAACTAGGATAGATAAGTTCCAAAACTTTTCCTTATATTTTCGTGGAGTGTCGCAATACATAAAATTTAAAGGTAGCTTTGGAACCCGTTGGATAAATACAGGCCGTCTATCGAGCTTTTCCATTATGTTACTGTCAAATTGTAGTGTTAGTAAAATTTGCGGATTCTCCAGATCCGATATGTTTTGTGCGTTAGCATAGTAATTAGAAACAATTAGACTGGCGTTAAGTACGTCGGCAATTGTCTTGTAGAGGATGGCAAGCGGAAGCTTTCTTTGCTCAAAGCTTGCGTTCCACAGATCTCTCCGTTTTGTATAGTTTGAAGTAATTTCCCAGAACTCTTTTTGGTCGGTGAATACCAAATTGTGCAGGATTATATATTTCGGCATTAAAATTCCGTTTGATTTTTCAATTGGATTAAGCTCCACACCACTGACGCCAATATAGTGAAGTTTAGTAGCAAAAAGCCACTTGACCTGATGCAAGCAAATTTGAAAGGTACCTGCTGTCCCATTTACAATGCTACTCTGTAAAATTGTCGGCAATTGGTTTGGTGAAGAAGGCGATATTGTAAAGGGCTGTGATTGCCCTGAAACCCATTCTGTGAGGAGAAAGTGGACAGGAGGCATCCCATTGGAGCTGAAGTGAATTGGATGTCCCCACCTATTCCATTGGTCAACAAGGTTACGTCCTTCACAGAATGATAGCACAACTATTAAATGAAATATAGAAGGTAGAACTAAATTTTTGCACTCCATTTTGGTAGAATTATTTGAAAATATGAACATGCTTCATGTAAAGTTTGTCCGAGACTACAGGAACAAGGGTGAGTAGCGTGACATTATTGTTGGAAATAAATAAGTAAAAAATAATTGCTCATTACTGTATAACACAAATAGTCAAATGTAATTTCATGTACTAAATTAGCATTAGTGAATTTTGCCATAACAATATCCACTTCATTTCGACTTGATGACTGACTATTAAATTTGACAATGCGATCAAAAGTGACATTGAAGGACGAGAGGTCAACAGAACTATTTTTAACTGCCAAAAAATTGAGCATAATTGCTTAAAAAATTAGAATTAAAAAAAAATTTAAGAATTTTACTGTTGCAGTTTATTTTTTTACCAACTAATCATGAAATCTCATAGGCTTCGAGTTTAAAATTGATTCATAAGTTTACAGTTTGCATAATATAAATTTGGTAGCTAGTTTATAGCGTTTAATTGACCAAGTATGTAATGATTCTCTGAAATTTATAGCACTCATCCTTTATAAGAGCACATAAGTTTTAAATTCTGAGTGACTTTAACTAGCTAATTTAATTAAACTAACTAATTAAATGAATTTGTAATAATTAATTCAACAACATAACAGAAACTACAACTTTAATTAGATCCAACCGATCCACATTATTTAAACACCACTACATTTTTATAATCCCAGGATAGTGAGGGAATCGTAAATTTTTATCGCCTGGAATGTTAATGTGGTAACCTGAGTTTCGGCGCATACCAGACAGTCTATCAGCTATCTCACTAAAGAGAGGTCTGTGCTCAGGTTCGCTCGACCACGTTTCATTTAGTGCCGCCCATAACTCTCTCGAACAGATCTGTGGCTGTTCTAGGCGCTGTCCGTTTTCCAAAATGGACTTCATATTTTCAGGAAGTACGCCTTCATAAGGATTCTCGCCATAAGTTAGAATTTCCCAAATAGTGACACCTATAAATAATAAATCGGTAAACGCAACATAAAATTATTATAGTTTTTTGTATTCAGGCAACAACTTCTAGTAAATTTACAATTAATTACCAAATGCCCAAACGTCACTCTCATGGGAAAAAGTACGGGTACGAAACCATTCCGGAGCTAGCCATTGCACTGGCAGTTTCTCTTCTTTACATTGCCCCTCTGCGAATTTGAGCATGTTAGTTATCCCAATGTCAGAAATTTTAAGTGAGTTTGAAGACTCCATCAGAACGTTCCTGGCTGTAAGATTTCCGTGAACTACATGGCAACTTTGAAGATAATCCATTCCTAAAATTTAACAAAAATATGTCCATATAGAACTCTAGCGGCAAGAATTATCTCATCTTCAGTTACCTTTGGCTATCTGAATGCACCAGGACAGCATTGTGCTGGGGTCAATGAAGCCTTTGCTGTTTCGAAGACAATTTTGTAAACATCCTAAAGCCATCATTGGCGTTACTAGTATAATTTCAGCCGTGCTAATAGAAAAGGACAACAACTGAAGAATATTTGGATGGTCAAGACCTGCGATCCGTTGGGCAATATCTGCGAAAGGCTTTGATTTAGCTCCAAATTTGCCCTCCAAAATTTTCAAGGCCACAAAAGTTTCTTGCTTAGCGTCCTGTCGGATCCAAATTCCACTATACACTTTCCCGTACGGTCCAACCCCCAGTAGTTCCTGTCGCCTGAGGTCCTCTCCAAATACAGTAGGAATATTGGAGGTAATCCTATCAGCAAGAGGCAAACTCTCCTCCTTATAGTTTCTTTGGTTTTTGCAAAAGCACATTTTAATTCCAAACAAAATTAATATTGTGCTAAAAATAGCGGCTACTGCAATGCCAATAAGTAAGGTTAATTGAGTATTAGTAGATGCAGGTATCTCTGCTTCTGGAGTTAATGTCGTTTCTTCTAGCTTCTCAGATTCTAGCGGCGGACTCATTTCAGGAGGAGCAGATGAGCAGTCGAGTACGCAGGTGTGGCTATCATAGTAACTTTCATTTAGTTGCAATTTGCAGTTCTTGCAATTTTTCAAATCACCCCCTGTGCATTTCTTGTGTTCGCCTTGGCATGGAAGGCACTGCTTATTGGCTTTGTCGGTATAAAAGTCCACTGGACATGTTTCTACGCATATTCCACTGCTCCAGTAGTGCGTACACTCTTGGCAAATCTTCCCAACAAGAAATGAAAATGCATAGTAAAACTACATAAATTACATCCATCTATAAAACTGGTAATGTTTTAGTATAGCTGGAATAAAATGATAAAATAAATTCGCATTTCAAAAAACTACCTCTTCAGTTATTCCATAATCCGTGCATCGCCTGCATAGATGATGACATGGCTTGCAAACGCGCAAATTTACTATCGATTTTTCTCTAATGTTTACTGTCGTGGAAAATTGTCCAGTTGCGCAACGATCTTCTTTCCCCATGCAATCCTAAAGATTCAAATTTACTAGTTAACTCTACGGAATGTACTGTCAAAAAAATTAACTTTTTGATTTGTTCAATTATATCAAATTATAAATTAACTAATATTGATTATTAGTTTACAAATGTATTGTCATCAATAAAAACAGCTAGTTGGCATGAATTACAGCCAAGATCTCCAAGTCGACTTTGCGGACCTGTGCATCCTCCCTGACAATACTCATGGCATCTCTTGCAGGCACCTCCTTCTTCATATTCGCCAACTGGACAGGCTTTAATGCAACTTTTCCCATTAGCTACATATCCATCTTTCTCACTGCAACTTTTGAGGCAGCGCCCATTCACTCTGAACTCTAGGCAGACACAATCTTCCTGTTCTCCACCAAAACAGCCGTTAGTTGAGCATTGGTCGCTGCAATTGCGCCCTTCACACTCTACAGTCCCTCCATTAACTTTAACATTAACATTACTAATTTTACTTGAACTAGTTAATGCCGCCCAGTTTACGCTATTTACGTAGCACAATCTCTTATTTGACACAATATTAACTGGGCCGCGTACTTCTCTTAAACTTCCTAACTGAACTTTTTCAAAGGGCGTGTCCATTATTGTGAGACTCTCCCATTCAAAATTATATTTGCATGGGATTTTATATGTTCCAATAATTTCTAAATTTTTGAAAGCAGTAAGAGATAGAGACCCAGAATAGGACGGCGGAAAGGGTCCCTTTACTT
>JAHZND010003753.1:0-11319 GCA_027744115.1 Acrocyrtus sp. NNG-2020 | reverse complement strand
GGGGGACCTGGGAGCATAAACGGATTAACTTCTTTCAACAATGCTATTCATTCCGATTTAGGGAAAGTGGTGGTGAGGGAAGGTCTTTACGAAGTCGATCTCGGATCCTGGACATGCTTCTCTACATATTGGCCGGGAGACACTTGCATGATCATCAGAGGTACTTGGTTTTTTGATGGAACTTGGGATCCTCTGCCAATGGAGCAAGCGGAAAAACTAGAAGAGGCTCACATGCTAAAGTTTTGCGGTGCCACGCTAATAAACATGAATCATCCGGTTAGTGGGCAACCCGGTCATCATCCTCATCCCGATGATTCCCACAACAACTCCAACAAAGGGATGACCGCTGGAACAAACAATGCACCTGCCATTCATCGAGTGTCATTTAATGATTTTCATGTTGACTGGACCAGTCCAACAGATGTGTTTTGGTATAGTGCCGCAACTTCTCACAAGTTAATGAGGTCAGTAGGACAAAAGTTGGGGTTTTCAGATTGGGGCCATAGGATCTGTCGTGGCTATTACAAGCCTGCCTTGATAGCTGACAGGCCGTCGGAAATTAGTCATATTGTATTTGTTATTCATGGAATCGGCCAGAAAATGGACACTGGGAGAATAGTCCGCAACTGCTCAGCGTAAGCTAATGCATTACAACGTCCTGGTTTTGATGTTTATTTGTCATGCTGTTTAACCCTTCGTTTAAATTAGGTTTCGAGATTGCGTCTCGTCCATGAAAGAAAAGTTTTTCCCTCACCTGAACAACGCCAAACAGCGCGCAGAATTTTTTCCGGTGGAGTGGCGTTCCGCTGCGAAACTGGATGGTGATGTTGTTGATGCTATCACCCCTCAAAAGCTAATATCATTGAGGCAAATTCTTAACTCTACGGCGATGGATATTATGTACTACACGAGTCCTTTGTATAGGGCTGAAGTAAGTGTGACTAGAAAAGTTCCTGTCAATTAATTGTTAAGCAATGGGAAAGCAAAAAAAGTTTTTACTTTCCGCAGATTCAAAATGCACTAATAGATGAGCTTAATCGGATCTACGCAAACTTCGTGAAACGTAACCCCAATTTCATACTGAACGGAGGAAAAGTATCCGTGATGGCACACTCCCTGGGTGCCGTGATCACATACGACATCATGACTGGCTACCTGTGCGGCAATGTAGCGGATGACATGTCACTATTGCAGCAGCAGCAGTATCATCAGATGCCTCGTCGAGTTATGCCTCATAAGCAAGGGCTTCTCTTTACGGTACGTATGCTGCTCATTTTACGTCTTGCAGTTTTCTAAGTAACTTCCAAGTATTGTACTGACATTGCCAATTTTGGGCTTTTGGTTTCAAGCTGGAACACTTCTTTTGCCTGGGCTCCCCTCTTTCTGTTTTCCTGGCTTTGAGATGGCGAGAACCGCATGACCCGAACTTGCGGTCTCAAGTCCTACCTCATCATTTATGTAAACGAATCTATAATGTTTTTTACTCATCAGATCCAGTTGCGTACAGGTTAGTGACGACTGTACAGGGCTTTTTAATCGAATACTAATGTATTTTGCCAGGAGTCATTCCAATTTTCAATCTCATTTCTGAACAACACCTTCAGATTGGAACCACTACTAAATCGTCATTATGTCAAGATAGCCCCAGTCACCATTCATTCTTACAATGCCCCCGTGAAATGTCGCTACTCGGAAATGCCTCGGGAACGAATCACAATTGTGTCAAAGACTGCCACTGACAATACAGCCCCATTAAACCAGAACTCTTCTACCACATCGGCACTACCTCTACCAAATTTTGGTGATACCGCAGCCACAATGTCATCCCTTAAACCTCCGTTGCCGTCTCTTCCATCACTACCTAAGCCTAATCTCCCCTCAGTTATGAATATGAAATTGCCTACTTCTCCAAACAAAGGTAAGTCCAACATTTAAAAAAGGTATCCACTGGAATTGCACCTTCTTATAACATATCTTAATCATATAGCAGGTGGAGGAATGCCAGACCAGCAAGCAAATAGCAATAACTGGGGTGGATGGTTTGGCGGCAACATAATGAAATTATGGAAAGGGTCTACAAGTCCGGCATCTGGACTGCTGGATCAGGCAGGGCTAGGACTAGGTCAATTTACTTCAGGTGTTACCCAGCAGCAGCAACATTCTAATGCTACAAATTCACACGAACCAACTGCCGACCGTGGACATCTTCCTCATTCTGCAACAAATCCTATGGGCGGCCATCCGACCAATCCAATTGATGACGCTACCTTCCTTGGACAACATACCAAAGAGAATTACTCAACCGTTGTGGATGAAGGACTCATGAATATTCCAAACGGTACAAGAGTGGCAGACATTTAATAATTCTTGTCTTGTGAAAAGTCTTGACTTAATTTTGGACTTCCAAAGCTAATTCAATTTAATTATGATGTATTTTTCAATTCAAAGATCTTGAATACCGCTTGGACTATGTGTTGAGAGAGAGTCAGTTCTCTGGAAGTGGATACATTGCAGCCCTCACCTCCCATACTTCATACTGGAACTCTCCAGATGCAGCATATTTTGTGATGACTCACCTCTACGACAACTTAATTGAGCAGGCCGGGACAGGCTACTGCGGAGAGAGATAATGGGTGTGAATGCCTTAGAGAAATTAAAATTGTAATATAAGTGCACATTAACTGACAATGAGTAACTGGCCTTTTGTGTACTAAAAAATCCCATTTACCTAGTTCTATTAAAGTCGTATATATAAATCGTATACACTTCACAATTCCGTTGGAAACTGAGTAGTGTCCTGCTGTACGTAAATTACAAACCTGACTCTGATCTACATTGTGAATACGCCAGCGTCAATCTATGCATTATAAACACACCTGTCAAGCCACTCTCTAGTAAGTACAAACAAGGCATACGGAATCTTTTGGAATCCTTTAGTAAAATGGTAACAGTTAGAAAATACTCCAATTATTGCACACAGACGACAGTTGAAAATGCAGTTAGACTGATACCAGTTGGCGCTTTCTCTTCTGTAGGTCAGTTTACGGGAGTGTTTACAACAGCCGTAATAATACTAGTTACATGTAATGTAATAGCTTAGCCTAGGTGTGCTCTAGTTAACTAAATACTCTAATATAAACTAACAATAGCCGGATTTCGCAACGTTAAAAAGTAGCTACAACTCAAACTATAGTACCTAGTCGGTAAAGGAGGAGAGAGGAAACGTATCAACGAGCGCAGACATATTGATACAAAGCCCATTCTTCAAATGATGGTCTCAGAAATTAAACCAGGATCTTTTTGTAAATTAATGTTCTACAAAATATGAAATTCATTTTGATGTGTTCTTTCAATCAACAATTTCCCATGGGCATTTATAAAGATGGACAAATCACAGCGCAGCAGAGTTTGAAGCGTTTGCTTAAGTTTCGTCAGATATGCCGTCAATCTCACTGATTTGCTCCAAACATGTATTTTATAACTTCATTATCCTTCTCTCTCATACAACCTCGTATAATAAATGCCTTTAATAGGAAATTTGTACGTCTAGCATACAATAACTACGATCAAGAGAGAATCGCTTCTTCAGATTTATACGGAAATTATAATTACATTTAGTCAGCTTTTAAGTACCTATGTACGAAACTGCAAAAAGCCAAAAATCCATTTTTTTCTAATCCATGCTACTTCAAAAATAGGTTAAAGAAGAAATCTCGGTGCCCGAACGATTGCGAGCACATCAACAAAGTTGTTTGTTTCTTAAATATATTTTTCACAATCAGTGTTAAACTGCTAGCTGAAAATTACTTTTTGATCAGTAAATTTTATGAAACATCTCCAGGTCCTAGGTCTTCCTATTGGACAGTCGACTGAGATTTCTTGTCATATCGTTGTACGTTCGTATATGTCATCAAGTATTTTAGACGCTCATTCTATGAATGATTTTGGCTGCGTTGTTTTACGAAAAATGTAAACGTGGGGTATAAACATCACGTTTCTACATTATTATTTAAGACTAAGACAAAAAAACAAAATTGAGACAAGTTACTACTAATGATTTATTAAACAGGTATTGTTCACAAGAACTCTGCTTCAGATGTGATTTCAAAATTGTCAAATGCTGAAATTTTTGGAAGCTACATGACCCGGCTACCAATGGTAAAGTTAGTAATATTAAAAACCCATGGCTATGATTAGAGTGTAGTATTCAGGGTTTCGAATACTACAGTTTCTACCTAAACTTTTGGCTGCTATCTTGTTAGCTGTCCAGTCATGTAGCCTCCAAAATTAGCATTTGGGAATTCCGAATTAAACGTATTGTGAAATCTAATGATACTTGCGTAAAATAACACAAAAAATAAAGCGTATAAATAAAAATTTTATTAAATGAAATATACCAATAGTTTTACTGCCCAAATAATACGTAACGTAACACTTATTTAATGTAATCGACAGTGTCGATTCGACACTCTACGAGTACCGACGGACTCATACATTTTCGTGGCTTAAGTTTTCTTTTGCAAAGTTGACAGTAAATCAGTTTTCAGCGTGACAGACTGGTTACACGGCACACTATATAAATATGTACGTTATTGCGTACCTAGCATGCTGAGGTGGTTATTAATATAATCGGAAAACCAGAATTTGAATTATACCGCTATAATTTTCACAGGTTGTAGGAAATCCATTTAAACGATTTTTGTTATCGTAACTTAACACATTGCAAGTTTTCAGCTCGTCATATAGAAAGAATGATTAATCGAGAGAACTGAATCACACTCGAGCAATTTTAAAAGTAGCTGAAAATTTACACAAAGTTGAAGTTCATCTTTTCCCCTCATTCATATGAAGAAGATATCCACAGCTAAGATTCCTTTATATCAGCTAAAATAATAGTTACTCGGCTATATATTAACACTTACTGCATAATGTCTCATGGTATGGGAGCCGATAAAAGTAGCAATTTCTCGGAACAACTCTGTTCTTTTCATACTTAATTGTTTAAAGGAGTTTTGCTTATGACACAAAAGATACTAAAATCTACAACCAAGAAACAAACCGTATCTTCAACTGAAACATTTTAGCAGTATAGAGAATTTTCTTTATGTGCAATAATAACTCAATACAAACTAGTAACTAATTATGTTAACTCATTACTACTATTTCAGTAAGAATTCAAATACTTAAGTACATACGTACTTCTAATTAGCACAAACAACATGACAAACTATTTGTAATTTTGCATCTTTGCCAACTTAAGTTAGAAATAGCTAATACCGACAACGATATTGTATGAAATGATAAATACAGTTTTCCGTAATTGTAATTTAATGTACCCAATTATAAAAGTTACTACCTACCCCTATTATAGTTACACTATTTCATAAGTTTTTGTTGAGAGCAAAGTCTCGACGGAGTGCTTCACGGTTGACCCAGAATCGATTGAAACAACATCTGATACCTGTTGAAAAGAAAAATATAACAGTCAGGCTTCAAAACTTCAGCAAAATTGATACCTTACTTGTGTACTGTTAGCAAATTTACCGATAGTCGTGCAAATGTTTGATCAGCGTGAAAGGACACTTGAACAGGGAAAAATTGTGAGACAGTGCCGCTTGGGACTGTAAACTCCATAGATCCAGTTTTATTGGAAGAATCAATGACAGGAAGTTGCCACAAAAGACAATGCTTCCTAGGTTCATATACGTAATCCCCTTCGCATTCTCCCACAGCCGGGCCACCACCACCTCCTCTGTGTAACAAATTTTATCAGTTTTTTCAACATCCAATGCATAGCTTAATCAATTCCATAACTTTCATTATAATTGACTTACGGCACTGGAATGGTAATTACAACATCTTGAAGCTCCAAATCGTCCGCCAAGAGTTCATACTCAATGTTAACATCACATCCACCGCTTCCATTTTCGGATGGCCAACAGTTGACTGAAAAATGATATTTAATTTTATTTTCTGCCAATCGATTCTCTAATATGTATTTTAGTTCACTAAACATTTTTTTAAACGGCATTACTTGTCAAAGGAATTTGGGTCTCATCGGTTGTCTGGTAGCGCCATTTCAAAATTGGTACATCTGTGTTTACAGGGAATGGCTTTTGGGGATTCTTTAGTCCAATTTGATGCTTGTTTCTAAATAGGTCCTTATCAACGTTCGGGTGAGTCTGCATAAAATTCGAAATGTTTATTTGAATCAAATTAAAGAGAAATATATGTACAAGTTTTATAATCAAAGAAATGTATATTTCAACAACGTACCTGCATTTGTACTCCCCGTGAATCCTCATTTTCAAAAAGTACTCGAACTTGAGTTGTAGATTCATCTTGTATTCTTAAGATGGTCGTACCGTGGACCTCCATATTTTGCAAACCACCATCTCGTCCAGCCGTGACCGTAATGCTTTCATCTATTTTAATGTGAACACTCTCCACATTTACTTGTTGCGAGGAGGAAACTGCTTTGTTGTTGACACTGTTGTTTTGTTGTGCGATTGGTGCAACACGTTCTCCCTCTGATTTCAGTTGATCTACGAAACTTTCCACGTCCCTGGTTTTGCCACCTAGTTTGAGTGCTTTACTTGGACCGGATGGTTTGGTATATGAAGGTCTTGAGGGTTCTATTTGGGCAGAGCTTGTCTCTTGAATGACGGTTGGATTACTATTATAACTGCTAGACGACATAGAATAAGATGATGAGCCTGTGCCGCCCTTTATTCCTCTCTTTGACATCTCTAATTTCTGCCTCTGAAGTTCCTTTGCTTTCTCCCTCATTTTCTGCATAGCTTCACGTTCTTGACTCTGTGTAAATGATTATATATTACGAGTTAATTATGATTTACCAGTCACTTAGATTACTTCATACTTATACTACACACAACGGACTCAATAACATGTAAGTACACCTACCTTACGAACTGCTTGATATACTTTCTCTTCATGTGAGTCCATCTCTACAAAAGTACGAATCTGAGCAAGATTGACACTTTCTCTGTAGCCAAGTGCCACAATTTCATCAAAGGCAAATATTAAATTAAATGAATTATCTGCGACATCGGCTTCTTCCATACTTTTACAGTATTCTGGAACCTGAGGTGACACAAAAACCACAAAAGTTATAACATGTCCTAAATAGGCAATGTCGTGCACGAAACTAAAATATATTTTCTGGAATTTCTAAAATTAGAGTTTTATTAGTATTTCGCCACCCACATCTTACTGATTTTTATTATAATACGAATTGCGTATTGCATTACAACTAAATATATTTGCACATGTGGAAAATGTAGTTTTTAAAACTTACTCTTGCCCCCTTTAGTGCAGATAGCTGCTGCGATTAGTACCATTTTGATTTAGTTATTATTAACGGACCGGGAACCCAAACCGTTTATGAGGGACGAAATGTACACCAACAAACTTGGCTGCAGCAACTCCACCCAGTAACTCGAAATAATTTCAAAATTCCTCCAAAAATGACCCAAATGGAGTAAATCTTTTCGAAATGAGTGTTTTTTTGGCTATTTTAGTTTACTGTCACATTCACATTACATTCATCTCAGTCTGCCACTGCCACCTCACCTGATCCATCTAATGTACTGTTCAATGGGCCAACTTTTATACTGCCTCTGCCTGTAGTAATCCTGACAAGTCACAAAAACGACATAAGTGACAGGCAGCCCAGTCCAATTCCAACTTGCCGCAAATCTTATTCTACTTTACACAAATCCAGTAATGGTGTAAGCTTATCAAAGTAATTAAGCGCTGGACTATTTACAATTACTGCAAAAAAATTAAATAGGAAAATTTCCGGATGTGAGATGAGATGATGATGCAGACAAGATGGACATATGTGCTCCTTCGGTCTTTGGTGCTAGTTGGGAGTATGGGAATGGCACAAGCAGGGTGGGCACACAGCACTGCGATTATCACTTTTTTACTTGCTCTATTCTACTTTCAACTTTTCATAAATGATAAAGACTTTGTGTCGAGTAATAAGTGCAATGTGTGCATTCACATTCACTCTGCTGGCTCTGGCTGTGAACAGTACCGACTACCAACCAACACCAAAACCAAGAACAATAGCCGAAATAGAAATGAACTGAACAGGTTCACAGCAATGAGCAGACGAGCAGAGAAGAGAGAATTACACGTTGTGGATACCTTTCTTTGCATTGCTTAGCCACGTAACACACGTAAGATTAGAACTACACCTCGGTCACCGCCAGAGGTGGGCAAATTTGCTCAGAGGTTACAGCAAAATGGAGAAATTGCGTGAATGCCAAATGCAGCTCTGTGATGAAGTGAAAGCTATTTTTTATTTAGCTACAAACTGCAGCATTGTCCTCTTGATTACAGCGGAATCAGAACCGGCGAATGGAAGTATAAGAAAGACACAATATACAATCTTAAAGCGGAAATGAAAATTAAAGAATAGAATGATTAAAATCAATTAATTTGTGGCACATCTCCCGTTACTGAGGCCATTTAAGAGTTACGAGGAGCACCGAAAATCAAATTAAATTTCTTATATATATCGTCCGTACCAGATAGTTGTCTTTTTTGCCATGGTTACGATATATGATTTCAACGTAAAAACGCCTTTAAAAAAGGACAACTATCTGGTATGGACCATAGATATACAATAGTATTGGGTAATTTATTGGTAGAAAGTGTATGATATTCGCATTTTCACATTAGTATTTTTATTTCATTACGTTCCGTTATTTCAATTACGGAGTATTATATTACAATTTCGAGTATTCTGCCTTCTGTTTGGCCATTAGGGCCATCACTGATTTTGTCAAGTCTTCGCTTTGTAACATTGCGGAATTCCACCGAGCCTGTACAAAGGAAAATTTCATGTCAGATTGAGAAGATTACAACAAAGAAAATCAAAATTAAAATACAGAAAGGATCATTAAACTCATGAAAACCTTAAGGACAATGACCATATGCTTCCAAATAGGAAGTTGCACGAAACATTTTTTAGATTTTAAATGTTGCAACGGTTTAATATTTAACTTGATATGCATACCATATACTCCAGGCTTTCGTCAACAGTGTGGTCCCTTGAATAATTTAGATTCACCTTGGTTCCTTGAACTGCAACGGGTGACAGTTCAGCGATTCTTTGAGCGAGTTTGAAAGTGGCATCCATCATTCTGCAAATTGATAGATTAGTGCAAATTTAAACACAACTCAAACATGCCAGCAATTTTATTGTTAAATAAATGATAACTAAATACTAATGAAGCTCATACTCTTCCTTATCTCGGAAAACTCTTCCCACAAGGCCAATAGTTTTTGCTTCGTCCGCTGGAAACTTTCTACATGAATATGCCAGCTCTCTGACAATACTATCATTACCAACTATTTTAGGAAGCCTCTGTAAGGTGCCAACGTCAGCAGCAAGTCCTGAAATTCACCAGCAAAATTAAATGCATGGCATCCTGACCTAATACTTAGTAAACGCAAAATACGATATTACAATTTGCAGAAGTGTACTTCCTCTCTATTTGCTTACCCAATTCTACTTCTTTTATTTGGAACACTGCGTCCTGAGTGCAATATCTAATATCACAGGATGAAATTAAATCGACTCCACCACCTATGCACGCATTATGTATAGCCGCAATAACTGGTTTTTGACACTAAAAGATAAAAGAAAAGAAAAAAAAAAGAAAACATAACTTCAGACATAATGACAATCAAAACCATCTATACGGGATCTTTAAAATAAAATGCTTATGTGTTTCTTTCTGACAATCAATGTATGTACCTTCTCGAGAGCAGTAAAACTGTCCTGATAACTTCTAACAAAATTATAAAACATTTTTGTCTTCCGTGCTACATCGCCTTCTGATTGAATGACAGTAAAAAAATCCCCCATATCCTGCAAGTCAAGTCCTGAAGTGAATAATCTGCCAGAGCCAGTTAGTACAACAACTCTGCAATCCGGGTCATCGCCAAGTGTTCTGAAACACTCGCGTATTTCCCTTCAAAAATCAAACAAATAACATTTATATCATTCAGAGAGAGAGAAAAGAGAATAATAAAATTTACATTCCATTAACACTTTATTAACACGTGTATGGTATACCTCCAAAATGTCCTGTTCATAGCATTCAACTTGTCCGGGCGATTAATCATGACATGGCTAACGAAAGGAGTTTTGTTTGTCTCAACTTGTAACGTCTCATATTGGTAATTACTTCCAGAAGACATACTTCTCGCCGATCCGTTAAACAAAGCAACGTTGACCAAGGAACCAGTTCCGTTCGAAGTCAAGCGAGACTTTGAAGCGCTCTGTAGGATTCTTCCAAGCATAACTAAACAATTGTAATTATCTACCTCGGACTTTTTACAAAGTAGAGAACTCAAACAGTTCAAAAAATTTAATGGATGATGAATAAATTGATACGACGATGAAATTTAAAAAAAAGCTTTAAATTATATTGCAGCACAATGCAGAATGCAGCAGATGATATTTTATCCAAAAGAAACTGCTTTTACTTATGTCAAAAACCATACTGAATTGTTGTTGCTTCTCTCTCCAGTCTCTCCACTCCACCTTGCCCTGCTGTCTGTCACACCACCCGCAAGTCAAAATGGACTTTGTACTTTGTACCTCTTATTGTAGAAAAAGTCATATCATGCATCATGTATCATGTGCCATATTATAATTTACACGTACTTTTTAATTCAGTTTCAGCCAGCTAAGCTATCCGCTACAACTAACTGTTGACTACTTTGTTAGCTTTGTTGCTAATTGTTTGTTGGATGGAGCTGGAATTCGCAGATCTGCCATTGCCAATAGTAGTTTGGCGAATCTAGTTGGAACCAACGTTATATATATGATATAATTAATTAACAATTGCCTTTGAAAACTGTAGCTTCTTAGGTATGTAGGTAATAAGCATTCACCGTGGTTTTTGCGGTAGTATAGTGGCTAAATAGCTAAATTATAGGGTGCTCTCCTCGAGACAGATCGCTGGCGCCATACAACTGGATATTGAAATGATGATGACATTGGGCAGATGGCGGTCATAAATTTTTGAAAATTTGTCCAGGTGTAGCCAAAGTTACTTCTAAAATGACTATATTTGGTAGGCTTGCTTGTATTTAAAATTGCATTATACATATTATCGGTATTTTACAAAAGGTTACTAAAAATTGCATTTGGGCACATTTTTTTTCTAAAGGGATTTATGTACTAATTTTGTAAAAAATACATATTTATATCAATTTTACCTAAATCTAAAATTTCTCAAATCAAATGACATGAACAGGGCTAGAATAGAAGAA
>JAHZND010003752.1:0-17519 GCA_027744115.1 Acrocyrtus sp. NNG-2020 | reverse complement strand
ATTTCTGCGATAGGAACGGTGTTGATTACGGAAGTCTGTTAGCATTGAGCGAAAAATAAATAAAGAAGTTCCTTATATACCAATCTGAAAGGATATTATCGTAGATTTTTTTAAAAAAAAAGAAGAAGAAGTTGGTAGACAATAGCAGTGGAATGCTCAATGATTTCCTTTCGTGATTAGATATAAAAAAAATAAAGTCTTTCAGAACTTCCTTTTTTGTACAACGTCTGGCGAGACCATAGAAAAAAAGAGAGAAAGCAAAATACGCGCGATCAGAAAGGGTGGAGTAATCTCTCAAGATCTGATGACATAAATTTCCAGGTCTTAGTTTCTGGCTGCACATGACGACATTGGAGTACTTTTCCATGCAAATTCTTCACACACTCATTTGCATAGGATACTAACTACATAAACCATTGTGTGTCTCTTTTCTCCCTTTTGTGCTCCGCCACGACGCTCTCTTTTCGCTTTCCTTCCTCTCTCCTTTCATCTCATTTTCCGAAGGAGAAAAGAGAAAAAGGAAAAGAGGAAAAGAGGAAAAGGAGAGCAGACAGAACAAAACTCCTCTTCTTCCCAGTTGCGGATTTCTTTTAAGTTATTCCATTACTATTACGCTATACCCCGAACAGCCGTCTTCTTATGCAGGGGATCTACCACATTTATAGATTTTCGAAATTGCCTATTGTGCCGCATACTCTTTATTGAAAGGGAATATAATGGAGTAGTCGCCGTTCTCATCGAAAAAAAGGAACTGAGAAGGAAGAATGCCTTTCACTTTCTGGTTTGTTCCTTTGTATTAAGGCCCTATATAACATTCGCCAATTATGACTGACTGCGAAAGAGCTCGGTTATAGGGGATTGGTGAAAATTTGCGAGCACTCACTATCAGTAACACAGCAAAAATCGGCAAATACAGAATGAAAAAAAATATATTAAAACTGATTTTTTAACAGAGAAAAAGAAGGTGTGTTTCTGTAGCTTCCTTTTTACCTAAAAGGATTGAGCGGTTTTGAAGCTGCACGACTATACCGGAGTATTGTCTCGTCTCCTCTACTCCGTTCTGACTTCCATGTGACATGAAAGGATAAAAAGGAGCAAAAAAAAGTCATAAATAAAGCTGGTTTTATATTGTCCATCCAGTTAGAAACATTGCTAACGGACAATCTCTTTCCTTCTTCCGCGTTTTGAGTTCTGTTAGGGCATCTCTGTCACAAATATACACTTGGTTTGCATGCACCGTAAAAATTCCATTTTGCGCCGTGCCTCAAAAAAATCGTTTTTAAGAGGGTGAGAGCGAAACAGCTAATTTACTGTGTGTCCGTGTCCATCTCCTTCTGGAAGGAACTCGGCTGCAAGGAAAATTCTTGCGGCAAGTCAGAAACGGTTGCTTACACGGTTTCTGTCGAGATATTTTTTTTTCTTGGGGGTGAGTGGTCGTAAGTGTGTGTGAATGAGAGACAAGTATTTCACAGTCAAGTGGCTTTATACAAAAGCATCCCAGAGTGAGAACAAGACACAGATGAAAAGGAAAGGGGAATCAGGATCAGGACAAGAAACTTGGATGGACAGACAGCCTTGATCTATGCTTGCCCCTTTTAACATTTCCTTGCTGTATATATTTATATGCTTATCAATGTCTTGTAATATTCAGGGAAAAACTGTAGCCGAAACTTTTACAAGTGCGTATGAGTATTTTTTCTTCGTCGCTCCTTCTCCTTCTTCTTCTACTCTGTAAATGAAAGCCCATATCTTGTCTGTCTCTTTATTTTTTAGATGTAGCTCAAGTCAAGAGGAAATGGACAACCGAGAAAGCAAACAAACAGCGAGAGAATACATATACTTACGCAAACAGAGGAAAGTACACGCTATGCATTTTATTTTCATTTTTTCTATAAAAATGTACACAAAAATAAGTGAATTTCTCATGGAAAAGGGATAAAACTGTGACAAGAATGAATCTCCGCTTTGCTGTGCACATACAACAAAAAAACAGTAAAAATGTGGAAGAAAAGCAAAAAAAAGAAGTGATGATAAAAAGTGAGTTCACATGACTTTGTGTCCGTTTTGCTGCTGACTTTTTTTTCCTTTTTTTTCTTATTTTTTTTTCTTTCCCCTTTCCCCGAAAAAAAAAATCTCGGTTTTGTCATCAACACAACAAAAAAAATAATTCACAACTATAGGAAAAATCAAATTACGTACGTTTTCGTTTCGCTCAGCTATTCCCTTTCGTATTGCGTATTGCAATGCATAAAAAACATTTTTAATGCAAGCTAAAAGTCTTGCAGTGGTGGTGGCTGTAGTTTGCTCTTGATATGATTTAATCTGGCGAAGGATGACATCCCCCAACGGTTTTTAGTGCACTACTTTATCTAGCAAATGCTAAAGCAGACTCCACCACGGACCAATATTTTTCCCCTCTCTGTTCCTCCTTCATTGAGGTTTCTGCTTTCAAACAGTTTGTCGAGAAAAAAAACTCTTTTTGCTGTTTCCACCAAAATCTCCACGTCTTCATTTTGTTTTAAAAAGAAGAGAAAAGTCAAATAAAAGTGATGTTAGTGAAGAGAGTGCAAAACAGAATTCGGCNTCAAATAAAAGTGATGTTAGTGAAGAGAGTGCAAAACAGAATTCGGCAAAAATAAAATTATACCTCCATCTACCGCTTTTTCCTATATACGCTTAACTCTCAAACAAGGTCAAATATTATCTTTTTTTTCTGGAGATAAAAATTATACATTTTTCCAGAGCTCCCTTGCATTATTTATAACTTGCATAAAAGGGCAATAAGCAAATCATAAAAATTCTCTTTATTCTTCTTCTTCTTCTTCTTCTCCTCCATGGTCTCCACTTTGTGCTGGAGTGTAGTGAGGAAGAGAGTAGCTGGAGAGACGGAGAGGACAATACAGAGAGAAAAAAACTCTCGAAAAAATAAAATGAATGAGCACTTATTTTTCCGCCTTTCTCATACGTGATTGTAAATAAAATGTTCATTACTTGCCAGTAGCTATATTCTCAGAGGGGCGGTTAGGAATCTATTGTGGAAGCTAACACTCCAGAAAATCAGCGACGAAAGGAGCAAGCCTCCACGACCAGCTACAGATATAAACGTTGAGAAATCATGTGGCGTGTGTGTGTGTGTGTTTTCTGTAGGTGGTTTTTGGTTTGGTTTGGTTTTTTTTGGTAGTTGGGAAAAAAAAGGCTTTCATTTTTTTTGAAGTTTCATGCCGATTCAGTATCAGATCCACATTCTGCCTCTGGCTTGTTGGCTGGCCCACATATGGGACAGTATTAACACCCGTGGTAGCCATATAGCGAAAAAAAAGGAGAGAAATAAAATCTTTTTTTTTCAGGCAGGGAGAAGAGCAGGAGAAGAAGAAAAAAAAGAGTAACCACGAGAGATAGAATGTAGTGGGTGGTAAGTTGAAGAGATTTACGGAGCTATAGATCAGCTATAATGTCAGTGCGGGTTGCTGAGCTTTGAGTCTCCTTCCTACATCTTTTGAAACGATTGCTATACGTTTCCCAGAGAGTTATGCAAGTAATGTCGGTACACACATAAGCATTCCCATTCATTGATACCGCTGTGTGGTCACTCTTTTACTTGTTAAGTGGGAAGAGAAAAAAAATGTAATGTGCACCACAACGGAACGTCATCACATTATGTTGCTATAGTACTCGACCAATTGGTTTTATTGTGACCACCGCACACTATAAATGTTTCTCGTGATGAAATCAAAAATTACATGTATGCATTGTACTCTCGTCCGAATCTACGTCCTCTCCCTCCATCCGCAATCCACTGTGTATGGAGGCAGAGGGATGTGCGGGACTCTGTGTCTCGATGGAACGGAGAGGAGAAGAGGATGATTATTCTAGAGTGGAATTTTCGCCATATCATATTCCACGGAACAAAAGCAGCTGTATATGGCATCATCAGCTTTCACCTAAAACTAAGTATATATGGTCATGGTGGTGGTGGTGCGGTCTTTCACTGCTATAAAAATAAAATGGGATATGGGTATAGGGAGAGGAAAAGTGATATGGAAGGAGAAGGAGAAGAGAGAGAGAAAAGACAGCAAGCTTTCTAGACTTTTTTTTCCTTTTTTCCTACCTCTATAAATTTTATATGGTAAAAGCGGGAAAATCTCTGTTGAGTAGCCACTGGCAAGTAGAATGGACTGATATTGAAGAAGTATTATCTATCGACACATCCACCCAATTCACCAAACCCCATTATTATTATCTTCACCCCTACAAATAGCCGTAAAAGAGGCCATCAAGTCAGACGAAGGAAAGGTATAAATGTCACTATTTTAAATCGTTCAAACGGATATTGTGCCCACTTGGTTAATTATCGCTATTTCAGCGGTCGCTCGGCAATATTTTCCACTCCCTGTCCCTCTCCCGTAAGACGATCGGTTTTTCGGGAACTAGTTCTCAGGAAAATAATAAAAAAAAGGAGGTTCAGTCTCCTCCATTTTTACTTCCAGATAGTGCCGGACTAGATAATTTTTTTAGGTGGTTGTAAGCACAGTTGAATTAAATGCAGTTTTCAGAGAAAATAAGAGATGATCGTGGGTAGACGCAAACGCTTCATTTTTATAATGAAATCAAGAAGTATTATTATGGGTGCTGCTAGTATTGGTGAGGATATTTTTTTTGGGTGTGATGCTCATTTCAGTCGGGTATCAGCGCTTTCAATCTGTGTAAATGCCCACTAGCAGGAGTGCAAAAGGGATGAGTGATTCTTCATTCGATATTTACCGTTAGATTACTGTCTCGTTAGTGCAAGCGTAACGGGGGCAATAACGGGGAAAGATAAAAAGGACATTCAAGTTCTGAGGAGAGATGTTCTCATAAGAGACCTGTTTAGAATCAGCCTACTCATCTACACACACATAACCTCCGTCGTGGAAGTGGACGTCACTAGTGCTGATAACACTTTTGAAAAGCTTTTGCACTCCCACTCACACTCCATCTTCACTATCTTCTCATCAAATGATAATTCGTGGAAAATAAAAGGTGCCATTTCTAGGAGAAAGGTGCTCCTGGTTCTCAAACTCCCAAGTGCAGCTTCTCGCCATAGACCATTCGCGAGAGCAAATGAAAAGAGGAAAATGATTGTCTAGAAAAATATTTTTTTAGAGTTGCAAAACATCGCACCAGACTGATAAAAAGTTATCCTACTCGGCATATTTTTCCTCAGAAATTTATGCCTTTTTATCGATTATATCCTCACCATCGGATAATTAAAGTGATATGGCTAAGAGAAGAGCTTTGCCCTTTCTCATAAACCAGAGAGTCTCTCCAAATCGTTCACACATTTACACTACAAACATGCTCCATCCTCACTGCTATGTATTTCGTAAAATTGACAAATGTAAAAGTTTTAATTTAAGCCAATTCATTTACGAGGCGAAGTAGCACTACAAAAATAATTTGATTATTATTTTGGAAATTGTTTCTGGCAAATTCTAGTGGTGTCCAATTGAAAAAAAATATATATAAATTTATGACAACTTCCATTCCAGAGAACGAGGAAGTAGCAAAAGTCGTCCTGGAATGGAACCGAAACAGCTAAATAGATTACAGGAAATACAGGAACTAATTGATTGATGTAACTTCTTGAGAAAGTACACTGGCAAGGAAGCGCTCCGCTTCCCATGCTATCCTTCTTGGAACTTTCTCCTCCTCCACTAAAATACATATTTTTTCGTTATTGGCAATCCGACAATTAAAACAATAAAAAAGATGAGGGGGACGATGGCGATGATGATGCACACATTGATAAAGTTAATTTGGATAAAATTCCAGAAAGTTGGAACTTGCACAAAGTGAGGAGGAAAAAGCTGTGAAAAACTTACCCTTAAATCCCCGCTCTTCATCCTTTTCATTATTATTGTCGCACATCCCGCTGATAATTTCTGAAAAGTTTTTAGAAAAGAAAACGAAAAAGATATGTTAGAGAAGTATAAATCACAGTAAAACAAGATCTTTCTCTTTTCCCTCTCCTTTTTCTCTCTCTTTCCACCCAGAATGAGGCTACAACATTAATTTTAAAAAGTGACAATTTAATGTTGAGCCCATATCCCTGTCAATGGCAAATGAAATATTTATGTCAGTTTCCGACAGTTAACAGCTTTTTATCTAAAAGTCATACAATAATAATAGTTTTTCAGTCACGCATCAACCATACATTTTTTTATCCTCTTTCAGGGAAAATAAAAGATAAAAAAAATGTCTTGATTGTTCCCCACCAAAAAAGCAGACTTTCTCTCCTTATACAGTAGGGGAAATGAAATGTACAGCCAGGCGAAACTGTACTAATGATGAAGAAATCTGTACAATAAATTTCCTCCAAAAATACTTATTGTAAAGATTGAATGAAGAAAATGGGCAACAATGGCGGCCTATACTGGGAATGAAACTCATTAGTTTTTTTATATGGGGAAGCGGGGAGAAAGTTAAAAAGGAAAAGTGAAAAGTGAGTGGTGCAACTTTTTAAAAAACAATAAAAATAAAAAGCAGTTAAGCCACTTGAAAGGGGTACCATATATATCCGAGAGAGAAAGGCATTTTAGTCCGTAGCTAAAAAAATAATACTGGATAGGACAGACAGATATGTATATATTTTTTTGTGGTTTTGTATCTCCCACACGGCCATCTTCATTTCTCCTACTATATAAGCCATAAGTGCAGAGAAATATGTACGTTATGTGGGAATGGCGTGTGCACAATGCATTCCAGGAATTGTTCCACTCTGAGGATATACGTGAGCGAGTGGGAGAGAGTTCACTACAGTTTCAACTAATTTGTATTGCCTTGGAAAAAAATGCTCTCAGCATGCTCAGCTAGCTTTCCTTCCGCGGGCCCATCTATTTACGGTAATCATTAGTGGCTCAGCATGTGTTCATGAATGAAACGTGGCGAAAATGAGTGAAAGGTTAAGTATAAAAACACCGCCGCTTTTTTTTCTCTCTCTCTCTTTCGCTCTCCTTCCCTTAATATTTATCATTTTTTTCTATTCTTTCATCCCTCTCTCTCTCCTTCCCCTTTTGAATACTCTACTCCATTCATACGATTATTTTTTTGTTGCTACATATACGTCCGCTTCATACGTGGGTTCCGGTTGGAGAAAAGAGAGAGAGAAAAAAAAGAGAGAAATGCCTTCAACTGATCCAGAACAGACAGGCAAGGCAGCTCTTCTTCTTCTTCTTTTTACTTTTCGAAAGACAACTGAACAAGACAGTGTTAGACAGCGTCTGTACAATGAGAAGAATGCTGAAAAAGCTGTATCTTTTGTGAAAAGTCTGCTTGAATAAATACAACTAAAATATTGCAGTGTCCGCCGCGTCTCCTCTAATAACTATATTGCTCTGGGAATGTACAAAGGTAATATAAAAGTAAAACGTCGTCGAAAAAAAAACTAAAAAAAACTACGCTTGCATCAACATGTCCAAACAAAAAAAAACATCAGAGTAGAGAAAACAAAATATGTGTAAGCGGTAAAAAAAAGAAAGGAAAATGTGTTAAAAGGAGAACCTGTATCTAGTTATGGAAGGCTTTAAATAGGAGAAAGGCAATTTTTTTTGTGTTGTGTGTGAAGCTCGAATATTTTTTGGGGTATACGGATATATACATATTTAGTTTTTTTTTGTGTGGGACCCTCTTCAGTTTCCTGTACTCCTCAGCCTCCTCGCACGCAAAAGGAACTGGACTCCCCTCATCCAACCACAAAACATGAGATTTATTCCTATCCATTTCTATTACTCATTGCCAAAGTCACGAAACGCCAAATGCCAGTCTTCCTTGTCCAGTCCGATTTTATTTATCTCGTCCATTATACTAAATTTGTGTGCCACGTTGCAAACTTCTCTTTCTTTTTCCTTTTCATCCCAGTTTTTGTCAAGAAATCTAACTTTCCTCAGGGGGAAGATTCTGGGAAAGTCTATCCAGCAGGCATTTAAATTGTACTACTTTCTCTAATTAGGTAGCTACCTGTGTGAGTGCAAAGCCGCTGACTATATAGCTCGGCTCTGTTCTCAGCCTCATTTGGGTGGCGCTAAAAACACTTTTAATGTTGACTTACCATGGCTGTTGATGAAGTTGGCCAAATACAGATCCAGCTCTCGGACGGATACATTAATGTGGTACGGGTTGACGCAAAGGCCGGGATGGAGACACTCGGGAGATTTCTCAAGCCTTTCTCCATCCGTACTTTCTAGAGGTATTGCTTTAAAGAGAATCACCATCACCAGGTCAAGGCGCCAAACCTTTAAAAATAGTAATAAAGTCAGCAAATTTATTTTCATTTCTTATAATTGCCGTCTGGAGGGTGCATGCATCCACCAACAAGAAACTTTTTTTACATATTTTTTTCAACAAAATTACTTTTTATTCCCTTGTAAATCATCATCTTAACTTAATTTTCTAAAAATTCCGTCCCAAAAACTGTAGCGCATTAATTTATATGAGTTTTCATCCACTACTCTACTAAACACATCCAAAAAAAGACACTCGCAAAAGCGCCCTTACTCTCAAGTACTAGCAAAAAAGCCAAAAAAAATTTAAAGCAAGTTACTAGCAGCATCCCCATAAGACGAATAGCATACTCGACTGACTCTTTTTTTTCCTTTAAAAGCGCCAGAACGAAACTCAAACAATCCGAAAAGTGTAACTCGGAAAAGTTTGACAAAACACTTCCTATGAGAACGGATATCAGCAGTTTATTCATCGCACAATGGAATGACTTATGACTTAATACTCGATTTCCTATTGAAACTTATAACTTTTGCCATTATTTCCTCATTCAAAACTCTGTCAAAACAAGTTACGCTTGGAACACCTTTTTAATGGGACTCCAAGATTTATAGGCAGCCCCCATTGATTTCTTTTTAAAGGAATATTATCTTCAGAAAATTTTCCGCGCGTACATTACAGCATCACCAGCAAAGAGAGTATCGGAATTAACAGCGACTTTATTCCAAAATGTACACATTTTCCCTAAAGCTAGCTCATTTCTTTATAGACCTTGGAAAAAAAAGTAACATGAGCGGCACTGTTGATTGAAACATACAAATGGCTTAGTATTTTACGAAAGCCATAGGAAGTCAGATGTAAATCGCAAGGCAATAAAAAAAATTTAGATGCCGTTGCGTTTCGTTGTCGAGCTAACATCCCCAATCTACAAGTCGTTGAAAAAGGGCAAAAAGAAGAGTCCGGGAGCAGATATTTTCAGCCCTGAAAATAATATTTATTCCTGCTTGAGGATTGTTAGTAAACTTGGTTGAGTGAGTAAGTGTTACATGGCTTGCTCGTTTTTTTTATTCTGGTGTACTTTCTCTGCGATATTTGTCATTTGGAGTCCTTTTTTCCCTACCCACACGAACCAACTAGAGAGAGAGAGTTGCTTTCTTCCCAAGTGCAGTGGAGGAATGGAGCGATGTGACGGTAGTTGTAAAAAGTGTAAGTTTTTGAGCTGCGAAGATAAATCTTTCTCGGGGGTCTCCTCTTCAAAATCAGTCGTTTATCTCAATTTTCAGGGTAAATCAGTGTAATAGCAACTCCCTTGATTTTATACACAAATACTTATAAAAACCTATTTCTCCAAGTTCTCGTCAACTCCTCGGCACAGCCACTAAACTAGGAATAAAAAAAGGCATTTTTGTCGCATGCACTGTCTCCTCATACTTGTTTCTGCTGCGGCTCTCTCACACACAGTCAAAAAGCAAACGAAAGACGGAAAATGGAGAAAAAGAAGAGTATTCATAGTGCTCTTCACTTGGGCGCCCCTCTTGTTCAATTGTCCCACAACAGTTTGCTTTATGCCCTTCGTCCCTCTTTTTTTTCATTGGATATTATTATAAATAATAAAAGTTACTTTCCTCAGATCGTAAAAAGTACTTATAATGTGGGCTACACATGTACACATGACTCTCTCCGCACATATAAAAGTTCTTGGTCTTTTCCCGGAACAAATATTTGGCTATGCTATTGGTATATGCTCAGAAAAAGGCTTTTTACTCGTGTCACCCTCTAAAAAATCCTGTGAAAGTGGAAAAGCTAAAAAAAATGTACACCTAACAGAGAATGAATGTAATGAGCTGCTTTTCTGCAATTAACTGATTCAAAAAAAATTAAATTGCCGGACAGTTGCTAGCACTGCAGACATTTTAATGTTTCTGGGGAAATGTAAGACAAGGGCGGTAGTGTTTTATGTAACTGCAATTTAGAAGGGGAAAGAGAAGTCGTGGTCATTTAGCAAGTAACTGTCTATTTTGAGATATGTTGGATGAGTCTAGTAATAATTTGAAATGGTTTGCGAAGGGACTACTCCGGTGAAAATTGTAGGGAGAGAGAGAGGGTGATAGCAGATTTTTATTGGTGGGCGGGTAACTGGTTTTCCAATACTGAGGCAATTGAAGCTGATTAAAGCTGTCCAGCTCTGCAGTGATTTAGAGAGGCACGACAAATTCGTTACACGACGACAATTATCACTCTCCAGAGTTTCCATACCCCGTTTGTAACTCGCATCAAAATCAAAGTCGGTGCAAGTTGCCGAAGTGGCGAAAGGGAGAAAATCTGTCGCAGCTCGCAATCTACCTGAGCATAAGCTGATTATTTCAAAGTGAGGGTCAACTCTAAGAGAAAATCTTTAAAGTGGGAATAGCAGTTGATATGCTTAAGCTTGCACAGCGAGCTCAGAATTTATTAGATTGATGGTTATTATCTCCACTCAAGGACCCTCAATGGATAATCACTGCAGAGCTTAATTTTGACCAGAGGACCTAATAAGAACGTTCTAATTAGTTCCCTCTCTGGAGCAATTTAAGATTTTCTGCGGTTAATAAAAATTCCATTCATTCATTCTCCCCAACAGGAATGAGCTCATTCCTTTCACTTCTATCGAGCAGGTAATAAGGGGAAAGGTGGTGGACGTAGTGCTCCGTTAATTACAAGAGGGAGCACGGCCGTGCCTTGACTCAGCACTATTTCCATCCCAGTTGAGTCCGGGAAATAGGATACGTCACCAACTGTCGACTTTGTAGAAGAGAGTGGCGGAGTAGTCCACATTTTCTCGTACTTTATTACGCTATTTCGTATTTAAATGATTTCAGTTGCCAAAAGAGTAAAGGAATAAAAAGAAGTTGGAGATTAGGCGTATATTTTATGTACAACAATTAATTGCATGATAGGCTACCATAACCGAAAATCGTTGTCCACACCCTAACGATATCGAAGTGGACAGATAGCGTGCACATA
The DNA here is from genome assembly GCA_027744115.1 of Acrocyrtus sp. NNG-2020. Classification (NCBI taxonomy): domain Eukaryota; kingdom Metazoa; phylum Arthropoda; class Collembola; order Entomobryomorpha; family Entomobryidae; genus Acrocyrtus; species Acrocyrtus sp. NNG-2020. The sequence continues at coordinate 6,260 of JAHZND010003752.1, read as the reverse complement.
AAAAGCTTCTTTGACACACAGACTTAAGGCAGGAACTTTTTTTCTCTTGGAGTGCTTCACACTAAACTTTTTCCTGCGCATTTTTCTCATTTCACAGTTCCACCAACTTGATTCATGGAATGCTGGGAAAAAGGAGCATGCAAGATATAAATATTTTTTTCTCGTGGATAAGAAAAAGATTCGGAAACGGAAAGAGAATTTTAGTAATAGAAATCCTCTTATTTAAATGTTTAGTAAAATAAAATTTTTAATACAGAAAACGAATTTCGGATTTAGTTTTTTAAATAAGCTCAGTAAAACGATATTTCGGTTTTCGGTGATGTTCATGAGCAAGTTCATCGCAGCACTTTTTCCCTTCACCCTGACACCACTCCGAGAAGAAAATCTCCCCCTGCCTCAAATCCTGACTGGAATGTGGGGAAAAAGTAGACATTTCTTTACTTCGTTGAGAGCGGAGGGTTAGGCCTCTTTTGGACAGTTTTTTATATTCATTTTCTCCTTTTACGGCCTTTCACACTCACTCATGTACCGAGAGCTGTTCTAGCATGTGAGAAAAAAAGGATGAGCTGAAGATGGGGCTACACTTTAAAATGAATTTTATACGGAAATTAGCAGCAAGAATATTTTGAATTTTCCCGTAATCACACACTTTCTTACATCCCTTAATGTTCTCTCCTTCAAGCACGGAAAGCATCTGCAAAAAATGTAATTGTGATTCCGGTTGTCACTTAAAGACATTCAAAAGCATGATAAATTTTTTTTTGGTTAAACTCCTAGAAAAAAAATATTATTTAGATGAAGGAGGCCACTTTTGTATTTCATGCAATAAAATGAGTATTGCAATTATGCGCGTACCACAATGAATGTCAGTCCTTTCATATATGAGCCGACCGAGAGAAAAAAGGGAAAGGAGTTGGGGATGCTACTCTAAGTGCAAGCGCTACCACATGGCCACTCCAATTTGGCAAGGGGAAAAGTGAATTGGCATCCACCAATACTATCATTTTCCTTCAAGATTCCATAAAAGCACACACTTCTAATACTTTCACTCATGCATGCAAACAAGCGGTCTCATCTGTATGCAAAAGTGTTGTTTTTTCAAAGAGCCAAAACCATGACAGGGAGCATCTGCTGCCGCCTCCAAATTTCATATTGGACATGGGATATGATCCCGACGTGGCGATAAGTATGTATGTATGCATACACTCTCTTCACAGAAAAAATAAGACGTAATTTCTTAGCCGCAACCACTACACACTCTTCTGATAAAGAAATAAAAATCACAAACCAAAAATCATTACAATTCTCGCGCCTTCACTCCCGTTTCCACGAACAGGTCATATATTTATGCTTGTTGAATAAGAATTAACACAAATGTGTTGGAAAATGATCATTGTGCGGAGGAAAGGAATAAAAAAAGAAGGAAATACAACTTCATAGGAAGAAGCTATCCGCATTAAAATTCAGTGTTATGCATACAACGTATGCTCTACATGTAATGTTGGCATTTGCATTATTATGCTGGCGGAAGTCACTACACACTCACCACCGCACAGTGGGAAAACTCAAAGGTTCCGATGCTATCTGCTGGTTCATGAAGTGTTCATCTCGCTGATAGCATCACTTCAGAAAAAAATATCCACTTTTTCTTTAATAAATATTTCATAATGTTTTTTTTCCTTCAGTTGTAGAATATTTCACGAAAAGTGCAAAAAAATATACAATGTGAAGGAGTGGTAGTATTAAAAACCTGGAATTTTTTTAGGGCTGAAGACTGCACATTGCTAACTTGAAATACGGAACTGGACGAAATTATTGGAGAGCTTAAAAAGATCCAAACTAATTAAAAGTTACATTTTAGCTGATAGTCAGTTTTTGTTCGGAGAGGGACTCTGTGTCTTTACAATCTCTGTTTATTCCACGAAGATGAAATTATTCAGGCATTTTATCCTCTCAGTCCGATTATCTTTGTGTAACGAGACTCAATTAAATGAGACGAGACTACTTTTGTTCTGTGGGGGATGTGGGGTGATTATTGCCATTTAATGCAAAACATTTCGGAGTACTTACTGAAAAATAAATATATCGGGGGCTGCTCAATGCGTGCCCATTCCGGGCACACTATCATCCCCCAGTAAAAAAGAGCGATCGTAATGGGTAAACTCATTCCCATACATTTCCCATTGAGCAAACAAATTTTGTCGTCCGCAAGACATTAAATTCACACAAGCTGAACTAAAAAAAATATCTCCACCTCACACATTTACTATACGACGAAGTGAACCTCCCGTGCAAATAAATTAAGGCGTGCATGTGCCACGTACTGTACCAGAAGGAAGAGATAATGAAATGTGTTATTCAGATATCTGCTGTGGAGGTAGTGGATGATGCTTTTTATCTGGGAGTTGAGTACAACTCCAAAGCGGGGAAGAAAATTTTTTCGGAAGGGTAAAAGTAAAAGTAGTGAAAATTGTGGTTTGTTTTTGTGTTTGGTTGCGCATTTAAAAAAAGATTTTTTTAGGTGAAGAAAAACACAGGCACACGATCATCATCATTAGATGAAGAGACGGAAAACAAAGAGAGTCTCTTATTGCGTTATCACTGCCATAAATGGAAATTATTGAGAGGAGTGTATAAAGAGGAGAATTTGTGCGGGATCATAATATTACCATTACTTTATACGAGGAGACAATAGGCCGAGAGCAGATCATTATTATACGCATACTAAAGTGGGCAAACGACTTACACAATTGCGAAAAGCCATTTGAGCGATAGAGTTCGTCGGTTTGTATTGACAACAAACCACCGCGAAGGAGGAGGGAGGAAGAAAAGGAGCACACACACACTTATCTCCTTTTTTATATACATTTTTACAGCGATGATTATTATTACACATGTGCTAACATTAGCACACGTCATAAACATTTCTCCCTTTTCTCACCCACACAAAGCCGCACTTTGTCTTTACGCTAAATACTTCTTATCAGCACACTGGCTCCCTTCCTATATATAAATTGTGCATAAATAAGTAGAAAACGGAGGAGTCAACAAATAATAGGAAAGTCACTTTAGCTTCTATATCTTCCCTTTTTTTCCCCATATCCTCCCGCTTTCCCTGGAAATCCACTCACAATAAAACTAAACAAATCATTTTCCCTTCAAAAAAGAAACCCTTCCCGTAAACGAGCGTACATACCCACTTTCCACGACATTTTTAATAGTGAACATTACGGAAAAAAGGATACGAAAATATATAGCACACGTATGAAAACGAAATGACTCGTATTTTAAACTGGGAAGAAGAGTTAGAGAGCGAGCACTAAAAAAATATCCTGGAATAGTAGCAGCAATAATACTGGAGAAAAAAAAGTGATGCTGACGATGATGACATGTAAACTACCCGGATATTGGTTTAAAAGGTATTTATACATTTATGCAAAACTAGTGTGAATATAGTTCCAGTTGACTAAAAAAATAGAGTTTATTTTTTTTTCGTTTTCTGGAAAGAAGCGGGAAAAAAAGAGATTGACTTTTTTTTAAGGAAAAAAAAGTTGGCAAAAGAAGTGCCATATGTGTGGAGTGGAGCTTCCGTCGATATATAATTTTTTTGTTGGTACGGGACGGATAATGACATACGTAAACAATTCATTTTATGTAGTACATTAGATAATGTAAAGCCAACAAAGATCCATCCATCCACATCTTATTTCTTTATGTAGCTACGTGAATTTATTATAAATGTTTATTATAATAACGACCGCAGGAGAGAGAGAGAGGGAGGGAAAAAAGGGAAAAAAATTCAAAACCAATCCATCTTCCGTTTAAGAAATGTATTGTGTGCTTTGTGCGCAAAAGTCCTCCATCCGTTTTTTTATGTGGGGAGTGTACAAAGAGAGTAGATAAATATTGAGAAAGAAATTCCTTTTTTTCCATGCTATTCACAGGTTATTATTATGATTTCGTTTAAGTCTACTTACTTCCTAGCCATTTAAAAATGTTCCAAATAATAATGTGATGTTCACTCACTCTTTCTCTTCTTGGTGCTGCTACCTTTTCCCTTTCTCTTTTTGAAATATTTAGACGTGTATCGTCCCCCACTTTCTTTACTGCTCATTTTTATGATCATTTTCTTCAGCTTGGTTTACTTTCGTTATTACAGCGGTGCTCTTGGACGAACTAGCATTATGATAATACTGTGAAATGTGAGGAGGCGCAGAGATGATACGTGCTTTAGTCTCCTTTGTGTTCTGCAGGAAAGAATTACAGTGCCTAACAAAAATGGCGCAATATTGTTAATAACGCTTTATTTTCTGCAGGAGCGTGAGAGATCTGGTAGTGGTGCGTGTGCTCACTATTCAGGATGAAAACAAGCTTGTGTCATGTTTAGTCTAAGTTACCTCTATGGAAGGTCCACCAAACAAAAAAAATTGATATAAAAATTTCAATGTGATGCACGCTTTTATTTACGGACGTGCATGTAAAAAAAAGTAAAATGTTTCCAGAAGGTTTGCAATGCTTTCAGAGCACCGGAAATAAATCATTCTCAAGGAATAGCTAAACCCATGAAAAAAAATTTCTTTTTAGGATTTTTTTTTGTTAGTGTTCGAGAAACGGCTAGTTAGCACAACTGTCCAGTACGGAAAAAAGTGCTGGAATAGGACATATTATATGTGGTGAAGCAAGAATAGTTAGTTTCTACAATGATGCAGGCCAAACTGACAGCAAAACAGAAGCGCATTTGCTCATGATGCTGGCCCGATCAGAAAAAGCAATTCCACAGGGATATGAGAAGTGACATGATTATACAAAGAGAAAAAAAAATATACATTATGCTCCGTCTAAACAACAATTTTTTGATTTGCAATGCAATCTATTTAGAAAAAAATAATTTAGTGGAATTCTGCCGCTCATTTTTTTAAAATTCACTGGTGATATGGGCAACCCTCCTTTGATCTCCCTACGGCTCCAGCTATATTTATATGCTCATCAAACGTGGTCGGCTTCGTTTCATCCTTTAAAATGCCACCAGAAAAGTATACGAAGCCCCCCACTAAACGCATTTTAAATGGTTTTAGTGACATTTTTTTTACTTTAGGCGTTCGAGAACAAGCCATTACCCAATAACTCAAGAAATTCCTGGTAACTTATCCATTTAAGGAGAGGTCTACACACTACCATCCAAATTACAATGGAATATATGAAGCCATTCACCAGGACAAAAAAAAAGATCACGCATTTATTTATAACGCAGAAGTCTTTTAATTACCAGAGACATACGATATCCAGAGTTAAAGCAAAAAAAAGCGGAGGATTTTTTCCCCACATCCCACCATAAATTTGTCTCCTTGCTGAAAAGGAAACTCATAGATTTTCTGGCTGGTTTAATAAAATCTTATGATTTCTGCCCAGTAAAGCATAAAATCCTTTCATTTTTTGCAGCCCCGAACAATCGCCTCCAATTTCTGACGGAGTTTGCACTAGGTTCGCAGTACACGACTCATCTTGCAGACAGAATCGCAGAATTTTCAATCAGTCGCTATATGAACTGCTCGTTCATAGATGCTCTCATATTTATGATTGCCCCACTGGCTAGTACAAGTAAAGTGAAAAAAATGGAGCTGATATATTCGCGTATCAATATGGACGAAATTGAGGGAGGCTTTAGTACTAGCTTTTTGGGTATGGGTACCTTAAAAAATATTTTTTCGTGGAGGACACAACAAAGCGCTTAATAGTAAAGGTGGAGCAAAAAGGAGATTAAAACATTTGCAAAATTATCAGCTTTAAAAAACTGCCAATTAAAGGTGTACCAGTCTTCAGGTCGTTATTGACATTGTCCATTTATCGAGAAGAAAATGGTTTATCAATAACGATCGACGTCAATAAAAGGTTGATTACTGAGGAAAAAACTTTTTTTTCTAATTTTCATACATGCCACAGCTCGTAAAGTCATTATGGCGAAATGTTGCGTATGATCAAGAGAATCTTATTACCACTTAGAGGTTAGCGCATTACACTTGAGCTGAAAATCTAAAATGTATAAGATTTTTTAGTGCAGCCCCCAAATGCGAGCTACACCTGGTACTGGCTCAACGAAAAAAAATTAATTGTCTCGGAAATTATTTAAATAGGGAGAGGGAGCACTAGTATAAAGCTATATGCATTCAAGGTTAAAAAGTTTTTAAGACGGTTGTCGCCACAACGCAAAAATCTAAAGGGATTCGGTATAGGAATATATCTGAGCTCAGAAAGCAATATGG
>JAHZND010003751.1:0-12227 GCA_027744115.1 Acrocyrtus sp. NNG-2020 | reverse complement strand
TTTTAAAAATCCTTTCATAGCAGAATAGCAGAAGATAAAGTAAACAGTCGGCAGTACTAAATCCCGCCAAGTGTACTCAATTCCCAAACCAAGCGTTTTCCGGTAGACATTTGGAATCTGCATGTGAGTCCATTTTGCATTTGAAGTAGCGAGTCCTAGTCCTAGTCCCACTTAGGCACAATGTGGTACCTCCCATTAGCAGGACTAAATCTTTTGGTAGTGCCTGGACACAATGAGGAGTTTTAAACGTTCATTGTAAAGCAAAAGAAAGCGACATCCTCTCCATCCCATTTCCCTCTTATTATTTCGGTCTTTTGCTGAGAACTTGATAATGATCATAAGCTCATTACCCCAAGTGTCTACTTTTCCATAGGATCCTTAAAATTCCCTCCCAATGTAGTTTGTACCCAAATGATAGGTACTCCAACAAAAAAAAAGAGACATTCGCATGATGATCCTTTTTTTGAGGAGAACTGCTTTTTTTGTCATAATAAAGCAGCGGAGCAGTGCCCACAACAAAAAAATGTGCCATCCTAACAGAAGAGTGGAAAAACGGTTTTCTGTCCTACTTTCTTCCGGAGAAAGCTGTCTGCCTGCTCCAGTCCGTCCCTACTCACTAGAGCCGTTGAGCATGTAGTATCAGAGGCATTTCCATTGCCCAAAGAATTCAAGGCTATGACCTCGGTTCTCTCCTCCACCTCCTCAATATTGATCGCACGTTTTTCCTCCAAGAGCCCTAGTTCCTCGAACTTGTGGATGTATATGCCCGTGACGTGTGTGTTTGTGTGTTGTACGGAACAGAAAGCTATGCCGAGCAAGTCCATGCCACGTTTTGGCGGCACCGTACTATATACTATCCCACCACCAACAGAGGAAAAAATGTGAGAGGAAAGAGGAAGGAACTTCTTTCCCAACTCTGCTCACGATCACCTCTCATAGCTCACTAGCGGATTCCCTATTCCTCATAAATATTAGCACACGTCAGGTATGTGACCAATGACTAAAAAGTCATAAATACAAAAGAAAAGCAAAACACCTATATACCCGTTCCCTACAAACTATTTTTTGTGCCCACTCAACACAAAAGAATTTTTTTTTCGTATGTCAGGTGTACGCTCTGAATTTTCCTACTCACATTCTTTGCATTCTGAACAAAGCCGGAAAAAGACTTTTCCTAGGAAGTTCTTTCTGTCCTTGGGAAGGACAGATTAGAGAAACTCGTACCTCATTTCTCTCTCCCTTCTGAAAACTCCTACCGGAAATGTGTTTTCATTTCATCATCCCAGTTTACATTCGAAAAATAAGTCCTTCTAAAAATCCTCTCTAGCGGAGAAAAAGGGACAAACGCAGAAAAAAATCAATTAGCACTAATTGCTTCCTCGCTCCTTCCATCTATCTCGCTGCCCCTACTCGTCAGATTAAACCAGCTCTGGTGATACACTGACCCTGAACTTCTAACAGGTAGAAAACCCAGCGGGAATTGAGAGATACCTACTTTGCGAGATAAACACCGGGAAATCGATCTAAGCTTACATATATTTTCAGCTTTGCATACATTTACTAGCATAGTAGCTCGCAAAAAAACCCAATAACTGTTGCGGGTGTGTAGCAGGGCTGGCGGATATCTCCGTTTTTTACTAGGGACAGGGAGCACTCATTTCCAGCTAAAAAAAACTCAACCTCCTGCCGCTGCTCTCTACATCTGCTATTACTGATTTCGCAATACAGCTCAAGTTCTCGTCTCTTAGGTGGGACAAAGAGCACAGTTGTCAATACAGTTTTAATTTAAAAAGTAGCAGTTGGGAACTTAGGATAAACAACGGGGGTGTAACAAGTTGACTTGCTCTGGCTGAACCTTCACCCAAGCTCATGGGTACAAAATTTAAGTCTCTCTATTGTTGGTATATGGAATTTTGTTCTCCCTGCTCGATATTATTAAGTCGGAAATGAAAAAAAGGAAAAGTCAGTAGGAGCTGATGTGAGTGAAGTGCTCCTGGAATGACGGTGTATATAGCGTCTGTCTCATCTTTCTCCAGGCTGCTCACATTTCACCGTTGGAGTGCTACACGAGCCGTTCTCATTTATCCTGGACAGCCCACGAAAATGTTGGAGAGGTCGGAATTTGAAGCGGGCAGCAAAAAAAGAGAAAGTTGATACATAGCGAAAAAGTATCTGCGTCGAAATTAAATGCGAAAAATTATTGTAAACGGGAATAGCTATTCCAATACGAGAGCGAAGCTAAAAAAAATAAACTTTACTGCTCAATTTTATCTCTCTCTTTATTTAAATGTACTTGTTTTACTCGCACTGTAAAAATGAGCAATTTATCAAATAAAATTTTCAAGTATATTTAGAAACCCTCAGAATAGTAAATATAAAAAGTTTGCCCTCTAGTCCCCTCCGATTCCCTCTAATTTTCAAGGTTGTAGCTGAAAATGCGAGAAGAAAAAACGATTCGCGTCTTTTCACTTCTTCCTTAGAAAAAAACAACTTTCCCCTCAGGTGTATTACAACTTGTAGCCAGGTAAAAAAAAGTTGGAAACGAGCCCTTCATCCACTCACTCGGCAAAAGAAGAAAAAAAATGAAAAAGGAGACGAGATCGAGGCTCAAGACTTAATATTTGCTAGTGAAGTAATATATGATAGGAGCTCGTATAAAAGTTTTTATAGGTTTTCACATGGATCATCTTCATGCCCTGCTGTATATGACGAAATAGTAAAACGGAAGGTATTATTATTACTTTGCGAACGAGCAGCTTTTCATCGTCATATCATATCAAAAGTTAGCATTTCCACCAGCAGACATAAGTATACATATATAGTCCGCGCTGTATCATACCTCTTCCCTGATTATGGGAGAGAATCTTGATACTTCTCCCATTTTGCGCTTTTGTTTGCTGATATATATTCTTTGTGTGGTGGAAAGAGAGATGTTCCATCTCTACATTCTCCAAATTGAACTGGAGAAAAAGTCTCACGAGAAGGAAATGAGCAGAGTCTACTATTCCAGAGATCGGAGAGGAAAGAGAGAAGAGAAAAAACCCGATTTATTTTAGCTATGGTAACCATTTGCGTCAGCAGCGCGGAGAGAGAGAGAGAGAAAAGAGGGAGAGGACCGGGACAGGCACGGAAGGGCTCTCGTGCCTATATGAAGGCATATACACAATATGGGTTACCATGCCACACCAAAGGCATGGAATTGTAGAACTTGGCAGTGATCTTGGTGAAGGTATAGGCTGCTTTTGTGCTGCGGATAAAGGGAAATGCTTAACAAAGATAAAAAGCAGGGAAGAGAGCAACAAGCATCCGATGAAAACGCTGTAAAAAGGGATATTGATATTTGGGAGCTCCTTTTGTTCGTGTGTCTTGTCATGTGACAGACGAGACACTGGAAGGCATAAAAAAATATGTAGGTCTGTGTGGAAAAAAAAGTATTAACTCCAATTATATATTCATACACACACATTCATAGACAGACATATAGTCCATTATTAATGCAGGTCCGGTGTAATTCTCCGTATTGATATTAGCCTTTTTTGGAATAGAGTCTTTCCGGACAGAACAAAGAGCCGTATAGCTCACGTATGACCGTCATAAGTTGACTTTGCAGGGAAGTGAACGAACGCGTGTGGCCTTGAACAAGACTGATCATTTTCTGAGAAGTGATATTGTGATGAGATAATGCGTAGATTCACGGAAAGGAAGAGAAAGTCGTTGAGAAAGGAAGAAAAAAGTCACTCAAGCATGCCATATTTCCTAACGAGTTTTTGAGCCGTATCAACGGAGGAAAAAGGAAAATGCTTTGAGAGATGTTATATAGCTGCATCCACTCACAATAAAGCTAATTGGGTAGAGAGAGAGAGAAAGTCTGGCGTGGAGTATGTATGGCGCTTGTTTACTATATTGCGTAACAATAAAAGTATATGAGGAATAGGCATAAACTTTAATTTGCTTTCTCTGTTAGCTCTGCAAACCAGATTTCGGAGAAGTGCATATTTCACCGCCAATTAGCTGCCGGCGGTGTCGGCCCATAGGCAACTGACCACTTGTGGCATTTTACTCTTGGATGTACCTGTCGATTTACGCAATCTCTGCTAATTTATTCGATTATTTAAATGAGACACGAATATTCTTTGCAAATACATGTCCTCGCCATATATAAGCTTATGCCTTTACCCCGACGTACTTTTCACTCTCCAGAGTGGCGAAATATGAGGGATGTTTATCTATTCATCAAAAGGAATTTCGGATTTTTATGCTTATGCATGGCACTCCGACATGAAATCGCTTTTTAAAAAAACATTCTCCACCAGCTCCCACTCCGTTGCTTTCTCTCCTCTCCCAGCGCAAAACAAACAGGAGAGAGGTTGGGTAAATGAAAAGCTTTTAAAAGGATTTTGTTGGGATTTGTCAAGGGGATATTATGAAAACCCAAGAACAGCACCCATATATGAAAGCATGATTTTCCCCTCTGTTTTCACCGCATTATACATTATCAGTGCTTAGCATTCTTCTCGGAAATGAACTGAAAAAGAGTTTTACAACGGAGCAGGGGAAATGAGAGAAAATAACTACCTACCTATATGCAGAAAGGGAAATGTAAAGGCGGACGCGGAGGAAATCAGATTTACACGTGGAATCGAAAATATAAAAGGAGAGACGAGGTGCGCTGTTTTCCCATTTCAAAAATTAGATTGTGGACGGTAAATTCGCTCTAATTGAACAAGTACGTCATGTATGCTATGTAATGACGCTGCTTCGGTTTATTAAATGTCCTAAAAAACTGGGAAAAACTCCATTATGTGAAAATAACTTTCCTGCTTTCCCTTTCTGCTTTTTTCTTTGATTTTTAATCAACTTAAATTTAAGTTTTTTCCCGTCTTTTCCAAACTCGTATCTCCAGTCATCACGTGGAGTATGGGAACAGCAAAGAAACGCCTCACATTTTCCAGAAAATATGATCATCCATCCTCAACTTCATTTAAGCTATGCTACAGCTATGTACTTTGTGTAGGTCAAGTTCTGAAATGCCAATACCAGTACTGCAGGCAGACTGTGTGTCTGTTTGCAGCTGGTCTGGAGTGAAAGCCATTTTTTTTGTTTTCAAGCCTGTTGGCTTCGTCTCAACTTCGTGATGGAGTCAGTACCTGGATAAAATATGCAAAAAATCGCATTACGTTTTTGCAAAAAAAAGTTTCACAAGTTGCCTTTTTTTGTTGATGACGTTAGTAGGGAGAAAGGTCTTTTGGAATTGCGAAATCAAGTCAACTTTGATGAGATTGGATGGGAGCTGTGTAAAGAGACAGAGCGAGTGGTGTAGTGGCCTTTTCCTTTGAAAGTTTAATGAGTGTTCATTAATTTAGGGAAATTTGCGTCAGCGATGAAACGCGCCTCTTTCGAATAGAGACGCCTAAGAAATTCTTTTTTCAATGCCGTCCGAACAAAGAGCAGCAGGAGTACAGTGATTTATTTGCAAAGCGAACTCTTTTATGTCATTAAACCGCATTTCGCAGAAATCAGAGGCTCCTCATTTTTAATTAAATTTGTGAGGACTGATGTACTTAGCTAATTGGCAATCAGGAGAGCAGAGGACAAAATTGCTAACGGAAGTATCTTGTTTTTGTTATTTTATTTCAGTTGGTTCACTAATGATCTACCGTAATGGATTCTGGAAAGAGTTGGAAACGTCTTTATCACGGTGAAAGCTCAATCAGCGCTAATCTCGTTGTGATATGGATATCGGAGACGACGAGAGTGATTTGATCCACTCCAAGTTCCACAAGGCCAAACGTGGGTTGCTGTCTTCCGCCTCCTCTTCCTCCTCTGCAGCCTCGCAACAGAGCACTGCTGTAACTTCCAGTTCTGCGACTTCAGCATCGTCGGATACACCAGCAACCTGTCCGTCTTCTACAACTCCACCCGAACCATCCTCATCTTCGTCATCTTCTGCGTCTTCGGATGCCACAATAGCGGCAGACAGTTCAGTCACAATCCCAGTTCAATCTTACGAGGGAAGTCCGGAGGAGAAGGAACAGGTAGTTTTTCCTCCATCTCAGCTAATTGTTGACTCACCTTCGTCATCAGTCCTTCAAGTGTCGCCGTCTTCGGTTGGGACGTCACCATTATTATCGTCACCGGAAGGATACTCGCAGCACCATCACTCCCACCATCAGCTGTACCCTCAGCACCAACTGATTCATGCAATTTCCCCACAACACATTCCTGTCCAACTCCACCAGCCGTTGTACAGCGGTGGAGCGGTAACAATTACCGGGAGCCCCTCAGCATCATTTGGGACCAGTCTCGTTGGGACTCCAAGCTGTTCCCCTTCCTCCTCATCTTCCTCCTCCATTGCTTTGGTAGGTGGGAGTAGCCCTAATTGCCCAGGGATTTTAGGAGGTCCACAGCCGCCACCACCATCTCCAACTATACAACCTCCGTCGGTGCCCATGCCAGGCACAACAGGATTTCACGGGAGAGCTGAGCAGGTTTTCAGATTTGACAGCACCGACCGGGAAAGATATTTATGCAGTGCTATTTCAGAGGAAGACGAGGAAGTCTTCAGCCCCGGTCCGTCCCCATCTTCCTTCTCCACAAGGTCATTTGATTCACCGAGAATTACCATCAGCCCACTGAGAATTCAAGACTCACCACCAGCAGCCCCAACAACGTTAACACCGTCACCAATCATGGACAGCCAGAACAGGTTGTTTCCGCGGGTGCACACCACTCTCGCAGTGCTCCCTCCCACCACAAATATTGACCAGGCCAGGTGTCTGTTCGGAGTACCCTCATCACCGGTGTCTCCACTCACACCAAACACCCCGCTGTCACCGTCTCCTCTCTCACCTCATGAGCATATGTTTCAACAGGGTATTATAGAAGAACTATATCGTCGCAGGTTGGAACCCCAAATTTTTCCCTATTCTTCTTTCCCCCTTACTATATATTGCAAGAGCCGGGCTTCTATTTTGCTTGTCTAAATAAGCTTGTGTATTTATAGATGCCATTCGGATTCGGATCTTCCATGTCTGCCAGACTCTCCCAAGCTGGAGCCAACAGACCTCAGCGTCAAGTCTAGTTCGCGACCTACTCAAAGGGCCAAGAGATGGATTCCACATCCATTGGTAATGCCAGCAATTAAATCTGGCTCATTAGAATCGGACCAGTCAACGCCTCAAGACTCACCCTTGGACTTGTCCATGAAAGGGAGTAGAGAACGTTTTGGGAGCACACCTAGTTGCGAAAGTTTCGGAAACTCCCGGTCAATCTCTTCCTTAGTCATTCCTCCGCAGATTCAGGGAATAGGACCTCCATCCCCAGGTAAGCAAGCAGCTATATATACTCTAGTTTCCCTTTATGCTCACCTTTCCAAGAACTTTGTAGAAAGTATTTGATTTTTGTGAACGGCAGGTGTGCAAGTCATCTCTCCAACAACTCGCCACTCCGTAGCGCTAAGGTACAACTTGGAGGTGTCTCCAGTGGTGGAAGAGAGCCGACCCGGTGCTGACATGGGATTCATGTGTACTATCTGCGGACAAACGTTCAGTGTTCATGATCGACTTGCTAAGCATATGGCTTCCCGTCATAAAAGCAAGCCGCATGATCCTAACAAAAGCTACCCTTGTGAAGTCTGCCACCGCAGTTTTGCGAGGAGTGACATGCTGACTAGACACGTAAGTATGCAAGCGCGCCTTTGTGAAAAGCTGCCGCTGCCTGCAGAAAAGTTTACAGAAAATTGTTTATATGAGCAGAAAAGACGAACTCAGCAGGAATCACCGCTCGAATAAATTTCTCATTTTCCTTCTTTTCCAGGTTCGTCTTCATACAGGTGTCAAGCCGTATACATGTAAAATGTGTGGCCAAGTATTCTCAAGGTCAGTCCTCACCTCTACTATTAGTTCCCTACTATAGCTTACATGTATTTTGCCTGTAAGACATTTTCTGGAAACCAAATGCCGGGATGTTAAATCGATGGCAGTGATTTTGACGCAATCTTCCTGCATTTTTATGTGGGTATAATTGTTTGATAATTAATTGGCGGTGCGGGATTATGTTCAGGTGTACATAAAGCCCTATTCTAAATTTCCGATTTAGCCATTTTTAGAGACTTTTCACACTACAGCGATACATTAGCTGGATAAATTATCCATAGCTAATCTATAGCTATTTGGAATATTCAGGAAGATTGCACGTAGGGAATTTAACATTTCGGTATTTGTCGTACAGGCAAATGATAACATGGCTCTATTAATGTTCGGAATTCTAGTATCGATTTTCAATCGGCTACCCTTTTCTCGCGTCCACTCATTGTGCTCCGCTTTGTTGTTGCTCACTCTTTGAATTTTTCATTTCAGATCTGATCACTTGAGCACACATCAAAGAACTCATACAGGTAAGAGTCGCCCATAATAATAATCAATAATATAGCCACGTACAGTAATTAGCGCAAAAACCAGAAGACAAAGCATCATGCAAAAATTCTTTACAGTTTACAGCATAAATTTTACTGACCTAATTTTAAATTTTATAACTCGGAATAGTTCATCCTCGTCCTCCGATCTCATGAGTACCGGCAGCACGACTACACCCACCTCAACCTCCTCGTCGGAACCGATGGACGATAGGATAGTGAAATGTGAATTTTCCAGGCCGCCCTCGTCATCTTCCAGCTTTGCCCCGGAGTCACCCACTCAGTTGTCACCTGCACTCAACCTCGGCTCTCTCTCCGTTCATTCCCCGCCACCGTCCTCATAGAAAGGCCACCCGTGTCTGTGCAAATACTGGAGCCGTTCGTACTCCTTCTGTGACTGCAGCGTTGACGCTGGTGACGCTGGTTCTGTCACATCAGCACTACACGGTTGGTACTTACAAAAGTACAAGGTCATTTGCTGTGCAAACCATTAATGTCTATCTGTATACAACTAAAATCATCACACTATCAGGCCAGCACCAGACGGTTTCCTTCCATCTGGCTGGACTGGAAGAAGACTCCGAGCTACACTTGAAAAATACGTCACGGGAAAGAGTTAGGGTACCTGAAATGCGTACCGGTTTTACGTGTAAATAAATATACGTACAGTAAAAGTCTACTTTTTAGTCTGTCGTGTACCATTGTGATTGTAATATGAACATTTTACGTAGCTCTTACGTATCAACTACTTTGTGAGTGGTTCAACTTTTCTCGAACGACGACGCTATACTATCCATTGCCATACTTTGTTATTGTTACTCTACTGTCTACAAACATGTTTCTGAGCTTTGATCAACAATTTCTCAAGTTTGTTACATAGATCATAGCAAAACACCGATTTTACGTCAAATTAATGAAAACCCCGTAAGTTTAGGGAGCCTCTGTAGCAATTGCACTGGCCCACTTACCTCTCCAGTAGCATCACTTCACTCCACAGTCGGATGTAGCTAGCTGATTTTGCAAATCATTTATCATATATTACAAAATTTTCAACCGTAGGAGATGCATGTCATCTCCAAAATTTGAGATGGATACTAAAATGCGCTTTGTAATTGTAAAAGTAAAGTATAGATCGAGTTTAGGCAAGATTTTAACCTCAACCTTATCAGGAAGTACCTGTTTTATAAGGAACGCATATGACGGCCAGATATATTCTAACTTGTGGAGAGGAAAGATGGATAGGGGCAGTAGGAGCACTCAAAATCACTTCTATTTTCAAAAGAATTAGGCAAATCTTTAGCACGTAGAAGACTTGCGATATTGTCACTTTTAAACAGGTCCAAATTTTTTCACAAACATATACAATTGCATCCAACAATTTGGAAAAAGCTGCACTATTTTCTACATATTTACGCGTTGAAACGAATAAAAAATATTTTCCACTTTTAGATGTTTTCTGAAAACATAAACTGCTCAAAAGTAATAGACGTTTTTTCTTAACACGAAAAAAATTGCATATTTGTTTGCTTGCGCCCAAATCAAAAAGAATTTTAGAGGCTTTTGCGAGATGCGACTAAAAATGTCTCTGGAAAAAGTCAAAAATACTAAGGTTTTTAAACATTTCCAAATGAGTTTTCTAACTGTAAAAAGATGAATTTTCCATCCACTCTGAATTACATTTTTTAAAAGTATCAAGATAAGTTGGGTTCCGGTTCAAAATACGCTTATCGCCAAAAAAAAGCGCAGAGTATAACAACGCTGAATGTCTAGAAGAAACCCAGTCATTTCCTAACTTTTTCACACTTCCAAAAGGGAAAGTAGTTTTTCTAGTCTCTCCAGTTAGATTTAGACCGTAATTCAAAAAAGTAGCAGAATAGCAAGTACCAAAATCAGATTGTTGTACTAACTTGATTAGTCACAAAATGTAATTAAGTCTAATGCAAAAATGCATGTAATGATGCAAAACCATAGACCAACCAATGCAAGACCATATTTTCTCCCTAGTTTAATTAATGCAAAATGGAACACTTCTCAAAAGAGTTAAGCATAGTTGTTTTAACGTGTACTGCTCTCTTATACTTTTTTCTGGAAAAGATGTTCTCTCAAAAAAGTGAATTCAGTAAGTGTGCCATACTAACAGAACTTATTGTCAATTTTCATTGTTTTTTTCTGTGTAGTTCTAAACGATATTATTGTTAAGTATTTATTTAAAGGACTATGCTAAATGTTGTACTGTTTCAATTTTTTAAAAAAAATAGATAGATCTAGATATAGTCATGTAATTTTACTAAACGGTTCAACGGTTGTAACTGATAACTAGGCTAAAAGCGTGTGTGGGCTCGGCTCACATTTTAAGCAATGCTAAACAATGCAATGTAACTGTAAAAAACAACTCTTGAAGACTTAGTGTTATGTTTTGTAATTGTTAAGTTTAATAGTTTATAGCTCATTTTTACTCTTCTAGTAGAACACATACAGTTTGCTGAGTATTCACTGCCTTCAGCCTTCTTTTCTACGTTTCGTTCCTGACCAAGCCCAGTGAGTGTCACAAAGAAGTGGGAGTTATCTCATCCTGGCTTTTTAGCAAGGTTGCCATCTTGATGATGATTAGCTTCAGTGTAAGTAGGTTGTAGTTGATAGAGAATGTTGTCGTAATTGAAAAATGTGATTATCCTTAAAGTAGTTGGTTGGATACAATATAAAAGAAGTAGTTTGCCGTAACACAGATAAACACATCATGGAAGAAAAAGACTTCCCTTTATTTAGTTAAGGGATAATTTTTATGTATGTTGAAGTTACAAATTACAAATATTTTTCGAATTATACGACGATGGAGAAAACTGTTCATAAAAACTGTTGGCTGAAAATATGGAGTATTTTAGCCAGATGAAGAGAAAGATATTACGGAGCTGGCTAAAAGAGGTGCAGTGCGCTTCTTTCCTCCTCCTTTATTTTTTCCTATACAATATTTTCACGAAATGATTTCTCTCTCAGTGGCAGACGAATACAAGATAAGAGCTTTTTAGTTGAAATAGCGTATAATTACACACTTTACATAATTTAAAAATAAATTGTGTTAAATGTTACAAATGTCAACTCCTGAGCGAATACTCCAAAAAAACATGCAAACTGTCAACATATATATAAATGTCAAATAATCGTCACCCTCTCTACCCCCTTTTTCTACATGTTTATTGCTAGGACATTGTGCAGGGATCTTTCTATTAGGATGTCTCTACAAACAGACTTTTCGTGTACATGTGTCATCCTCAGAGATTATTACAAGTTGCAGGGAGTAGTGGTAGTTTACTTAACTCAATTTATATTATTATGGCCCTACTTTTTTTCTCAGTTATAATTTTAAAGATATATAAGAGTAAATCTTACCAAAGAAAAATACAACATTTCCAGGCAAAAATATATTAAAATTTCTGCATTGGCTCAATTATTATTTTATTTTGAACCAGGGAAGATTACTGCAAAATGATCACTGATTGATAAAGGATATATGTATATGATACATTTGATGAACTTATTAATTTTAAATTCAGTAACTTACCTATACACTTATATACATACATCTAACGTGTTTATGATAAGGAGAGAGTTAAGTACTATACAAATGTAAACTTTTACCAGAGCAAGAAAAAAATATTTTAAATATTCTGATTATAGTTATTATTATTATGCATCTTCTCATTCATCATCCTCGATGATGTGTCCTGATCTCGCTGTACCTGTCTCACTAAATGAAAATGGGAGGATGATTGATTTTCCGATTTAAAAAATTCTTTTAACCGTCAAAGTTTAAAAA